>JACCIY010000353.1:0-41096 GCA_025506505.1 Flaveria sonorensis
CATTTAGGATTGTGTACCGAAGGTGAGTTTTGCCTTCTATTGTTGTTGTGACAGTTTTGTTTTTTGGTTGATTGAATGAATGGATTCTTCTTGTGCCGTTGGAAAATGGGAATTGGGGTTTAAGGGGGAAAAGGGTTGTTTTTCTAAAGCAACTTACATCAGGGCTACTACTGGTTACTGGTAATGTTCTTTTTTTTTTTCTCTTCTTTTGGATTGTTGAAATGAGACATATTCTGGTTCTTTAAGGCCACTGAATAGCATGAGAGGAAAAAAAAATGATTAATCTAAACTTCCTCGGGACTAAATTTTCTGTTGTCCTTAAAGATATGGTCACATGATTGATAATGTTGTCTTGATTGTTACTGGAACCTTGCATGAGAGAGATGTGTTTTGAAAACTGCCACCCATTGAGATGTTCAGTGTATCGATTTTATAAATGGACGAACCGCGTACCGGACGTACCGCGATCCATGTGACTATGGTTTATCATTGTTTGTTTGCTTTTTTATTAGTAGCATAGAGATTAGTGACTATATATTTTGAAAAATAGAAAACATGAGTTTCTTTCGTTTTCTTCGACCCATTTTTGGTTGTTAGCGTTGTGACGTAGTTGTTGTTTTTCTTTATGCAGATTCATTACCAATGGATGGTTACTTGTCGTGGTTACATTAATTCTATGTGGAATTTTTGAGATCATCACAAGTAAGATAAATATCAATTTAGTATCTATTATTTGCCAAATAAAGTTCTCACCTTTTTACCTATTATATCATTATGGCTAAAGTTTACAGATAGACTTGAAAGAATTTTCGAGAACTTGTAGAGGGATGGAGGGGTATGGATAAGAAATTCTTATCCTTAAGAATCTTTATTTTTCTATGACAGAAAAAAAAGGAAACAGTTTGACTTTTAAGTTCAAACCAGCATTTCAACCTTATAATCTATAAGAACTTGTCTTTTTTCAATAAAATCTTGATAAACAGTTGAACAAGTTATATTTAAATAAAATTAACTTGCATTGCATATATTGTAAATGCAGTTAGTGTAAACCGTTGCTATAGTGTTTCGGTTATTAATTTGATACTACTAGAATTTCTTGGAATCATGAGTTCATGTAGAATGACTTGTTTTGCACTGTTTTTGTTTGATCATGACTTTCACATATGGACCTTAATTGTTGATTGCTAAAACATAAAACTATAAGAGAATCACAGAGGAACCAATAACTATTAAGCGTTTTTTATGCCTCTGTGTTTGTTCACTAGAGATCCAGCATTCTGTGATCATGATTTACTTAACAATACATTTTGGCAATAAGTTGCATTTGCAAAGGCTGGAGCGTGGGAAAAATTAAATAATAACAAGAATACTAAAAACTTAGAAATGATTAAATGATCATGTAAAATTACCATCAAACCTAGGCATTGCCATGCTTGATGCAGAGAATCCCAATCTTGGGTCCATCTTTTGTATTAATCATTCGCAGAAGAAGTGCACTTGATAAATGTTAAATTTCATCTATATTAGAGGTGTTTCATACATTTGGTTTAAAAATATGGTACGTGAAACAAACAATATAAAGAAAAAAAGAATTAAATAAAGTTAGTATTAAGTAGCTAAAGAGTAAAAATACCTTGTGAGCTATTGTGAAGTACTCCACAAGTGCCTTAGGTAGAGTAGAGTGATCCACTATCCCTTTCTCCAAGATTGGTTGAAGCACATCATACATATATCTCACTACTATTGTTTACTTTTCTTTTCTTACTGAAGTACTCCACAAGTGCCTTATGTAGAGTAGCGTCTTCTTAAACATTTGATCAGAATACTAATATTCTGGTAACAGCCAAGCATATTTTTTAGGGCATTCAGCGTTTTGAAACTACAAAAGATTCTAGGACAGAATTGTCATTTGCATCAAGCATTTTGTGACAATCTTATCTAAAATAGATATCATTTTGTGTAGCGGTTTGCATGTAGGTATATTTTTGTAGCTTCTTTTTCAGACAAACTAGCCTAATCATGATGGGTTTTTAGTGCTTATGAAGCATACAAAATAGTGCCTACCTTTCTTGGTAATGTCGTAATTTTTGGTACCCCATCTACCTAACACAATTCAGATGTTTACCTTTCAATGTTCTAAATTGTTGAGTTTCTTTAGACATCACTCAGCCAACACCTACCCAGGAGTTAGTAGCCAAAGTTCTTCATGGATTTCAATGGCATTTTAAGCATATCTTTAGAGGTCACTACAATTTGATTACTTGTGTATGTTTTACAACTTTAAAAGTGTTTGGATCTATCTTTTTAAAGAGGTTCTTACGATCTGGATGATCAGAATCAGAATCGGAATCAAATAATCGGTCTCCTCATACTTGGCAATTGGTAGGAAAATTTTCATATATCTCAGTAATCAGATTTCTTTCACAAAGTGTCCGAGCATTATTTTAGCTTAAACGCATAACCAAACACTTTATATCAATAATTGCTTTATTCTATCTTTCATGAGAACCAACATCTTTGACACTGCAGATCAACCACCACTAGATAGAGTACTTTTGTTACTTGTAACCAATTAGTGGCCAGGGATGTCTTTCTTAGGTAAAACCTTCATGTTATTGTTAGTTGTTAGTTTTATGCACATAGGTTATTCATATGTGTTATGTGTTCCGTCATTTAAAGATTATCTGCACTGCTATATAATACACTACTAGCTTTAGTAACCCTGTATTACACGGGTTAGAATAAATAAAATAAATATATATTTGTTATAAAATAATATTCTAAGATTAGATACAATCGATTTCTCGTCTCTATGAATTGAAGGTTAAATGGAGGTTCAATGTAGCGTCACATTAAAAGGGCAAGTTCATTCATGGCCAGCAATTAGATCGCGGATTGCCTGTTTCAATCCACTTCTCCTCCCTCAATGCAATAGCACGGACCCTTCAATTCCATCAGTTTCAATCCCTAAATTCAATCAAGTGGCTGCGATGGCAGCTACCCCCACATTGAATCATCATCCCAGCCACCATTCAATGGTTGTGTAAACTCTTTTCAAATGAAATACCTATGCATTTCTGTAACCCTCGCATTCAATCATTGCAGGAACTGAAAAGGATCAATTTAAGAGGCTGAGCGAATCTAAAGCTTCCCTGCCATTTGGGTGTAATCGTTTTCAACTATTTCATTCTCAATCAGGTGCGCACACTTCAATTTGAGGTAATTCTTGATTGTATACATTTAACTCATCATTTATTTAATTTACTGGATTCGCATTATTACTCTATGATTAGTTACCGCTCGTTGATGTTGATACTTTTATACAGTTAAGACTTAAGAGAAACATATGTATTTACGATCGTGATTGTTCATCAACGATGTTGTCGATGCCCTAATTCCCCTAATTTGAATATCTATTATTAATAGATTGTGAAATCTACAACGTTCATTTGTGGGAATGTTATAGAACAATTCTTCATTTTAATTGATGAGTTCTTCAAGAATTTAGATTTGATTTGCATCTTATAGTGTATATTATTTATTCATATACACACATTACGTCATAATTTCATGTGTTACAACGTTTGTTGTTTGTTATTCAGAGATTTGTGGATCCTTGGCTAGGGAATATAATGAGGCCTCTAAACTTTCGGATGATATCACCAACATGATATATGCAGTGAGTTCGTATGGCTCAAGACCTGAAGCACAGCGCCATTCATCAGTTGTATGCAAAAAAAAAAAAAGACTGTATTAGGAACCGGACTTGATAGCTTACAGTCTCCTCTTAAAAGCTTCCTGCTAAATAGCCATTGTAAGTCAGTATTTTATTATTTATTAAGTAGTGGTCCCAGTAGTAATTTTATATAATTTTAATGTGTGGTTGATAAGATAAGTAATTTTAGTTTAACTTGAGATGCATGGCCTGCTTAATGTGGGGTTGATAAGATAAGTAACTTTAGTTCAACTTGAGGTTTATGGTCTGCTTTAATGTGTGGTTGATAAGATAAGTAATTTTAGCTTACGCTCCTCTTTTCCTCTCATCAGTTTTTAGCTCTATATGTTGTGTTATGGAGGTTTTAGTAGCATGCTTTCTGGTTAGTGAGGCTTTTCAATCTATGATGGTTCAATCCTTGACAGTGAGTGATGTTATGATGTGCTCTTATGCTTATCTCATTGTTGGTTGAAAGGTTGATATTGAGCCACATAACAAAAGTAACTTTTTTTTTAAAAATCGATGATGATGACAAGTGAGCTTGTGATGCAGCATCATGTTTAATAACTTGTTTCTGCATTATATCCAAAATTTATGCATGTCTATATTAGCATTCATTGACTTACCTATGAGTGATACCATAATATGAATTTCTAATCATCATCACAGGTATTAGTATTTGATTTTATAACTTTATGGAATTATCCCTCAATATTGTAACATTTAACATATTATTAGCATAACAAAAAAAGAGATGAATAGATGTAGAGATATGCTAACATATATGAGAACTAAGGTTAGACATATGGCCTCCACATTGAACATATCAAACTTTGCTAAGAGGGACAGTTTGCTTGGGCCAGATGCTAAGCCAGCTGAAGCGATTAGAATGACGATTAGTTCGGACAACTCTGGTATTGTTGACCTTTAAAGACATATTATGACTTATGAGAGGTGAGATATTCTTTTGTGATTATGTTTGAAGACCCATTTAAATGATAAACCTATTGAAGCATTTAACACGAGGGCTGATTGAAAACATTTTAGACATCTGTGGTAAAACTAAAACAGACAGGCCATATGGGTTAAATAACAGGTCAAGTGGGTTTGGTGGGAAATGGGTATAATTTAACATCAATTAAAACGGGTCAGGTTAGGTTGGGCTGTGTTGGGCAGTTGGCCCTAATGTTGAATTTTGTAAGTTTTTATTATACTAAATACTATTATAGCAATGAGCCATTTCTCTTTTTGGTACAATATTTAAAGGTTACAAACACTTGATTATGCCATGGGTTCTTATAACCTGCTCAACCTATTAGAAAAGGTTGATAGGTGGTAAAATAGGTTGCTCATGTGGGTTTAATAACATGTAAAAATAGGATTCATAAATTTTGAGGCAGGTCATGGCAGTAAAATCTTAATCTAAGAATGGATTACCATGTGATTAACCTAAGAATGGATTACCTTACGGATCATAATACAAATCCTTATGTTTGAGATCAAGAATAGTATATTATATTTCTATGTATATGTATATTTTTATGTTGTTTATAGCATGTAAATGATCTTTGGAAACCTCTTTGTACGTTTTCAATTTTGTCGTCGCTAGGTTGTTTTTATCCTTACAATGTGCAATATAATATATATTATTTATCAAGAGATATTATATAAAAACTTAGACTTTTGATGTTGTAGCAAAAGAAAAAAAAAGGTTAATACATGCATGAAAATCATTCTATGATTGTTTTGACACAAAGTGGATGATATGATTAAATTGACCGACTATCCCTTCTTTTACTTTGTACTACTTTTTTTTATTGGTGATGACGTTGTATTTGCAACTCTAAACTCTAAATGTACTTGATGATGCAAAACATAATAAGAGATGAAAATAGATGTTAAGGATTGGAGCAAGATTATAATAATTTGCATCTTGGTGACGCAATCCAGATATAAGAGATGAACATAGATGTTAAGGATTGGAGCAAAATTATAACAATTTGCATCTTGGTGATGCAATCCAGATGGTTATGTGAGAATGAGGTATCCAATCATATTACACCAATAGCTCTCCAATCATATTACAACCAATAGCTCTGTAGCAATGGTGGATTATAGAGTGAATTCACTTTTCACGTTTTACATATTTTGAAGCATTCTATACAACTTTCTACTGCATAAACACATATCGCCTACCTATTTTACCTTTATTCATTGATTTTGTTCAGCTGACAATGATGTGATGCAACTACTTAATGTTAACTTGAGAGCTATGTTGATTAGGTTGAGTTCAAGGCTATCTTGATTAGCTAAATATGGATTATTTACATCTTGGTATGGTAATCCAGAAGATTTTGTATCCATGGTGGATTTATTCTTATATATGAGCCTCATGTGATCGTTTAAGGTTAAATTGAATAATGTTTTTGTCAAATAAACTACGTGTCAATCCTTTTACATGTTAATTATTTTACAACACCTTGTAGCCATAGTTTTTCTTGTAGGTATGAATGATGCATTCAACAACACATTTCCAATTTCATATGCATATCACAATTGTATCGTAATGAGGTAAAGCTTCCCTTGACTGAGTTTTCCAACAACTTGGAACAAATTAGGAACATTGTGCTAGATGGTTCTTCCTTATTAGATGTTAATGTTTGAGGCAGTATGATAATTTTCATTTAAGCCCAACCTGAAACAAAAAAAATCAATAAATTGAGTTGTAGAATCCGAACACCATCACTTAACTCAATATGATTTTGCAAGATGAAATACAACATTTATATACTTTTTTTTACTACCGAATACTGTAGATTAGGTCCTGCAGTTTTTCAAAAATCAAATGATGTTTTTCCCATAGGTGCATAAAGGTCGATTGAGATTCTTTCTAGGCGAGTAAGCACTCTTATACATGTGGAATTTGGTTACTCTACTTGAACATATGGGAAAACTTCATTTTTTAATCCGAAAAATAAAAAAATATGTACAATTGTGAGAAGATATTCAAGTGAGACATCTTCAGATGATTTAGAATTAAAGAAAGAACAATTGCTCCCACCAGAGAGGTCAGCTATGTTCTTATTGACTGTAACTGGAATATAGGGTAAAAACTAAAAAAGATTGTTTTCTTTTGCTTTTATATTTATTTTTGTCTATTCTTTAATATAAAGTTTATTTAAAATCATAGGGTAAATACTAATGTTTAAGTCAAGCATTAGTTTAAATATTAATTATCAAACAGTTAAAAAAACTAAAATACAAATTTATTTTTTATGTATATCGTTTAAAGTTGAAAGACATGTCTTGAGAATAAGAATTTTTTTATATAGTTGTATTTGCTTGATATTATGTTTATAATAAAAAAAAGTGTTTAGAAAAGTTAGTCTAGAACTATATACCATTTTTCAAAATATAAGAAATAAAAGTAAGGTATATTATATGTGATGAACGTAAGTGGTTATGAATGAATGAGAGAGTAAATTATGGAAACACGGTACAACCTCCGTAATTTTTTAATATTTTTGAAAGTGGTTGTGAGTAGATGAGAGAAAAAATATAATGATAAATGGTTGAAAAAATTTATTTAACTAAAAATAAGAGAAAAAAAAATAGTGATTTTTAGTATAGTTATAAGGATTAGGATGAGGGATAGATTGCAAGTATAAAGGGTTTGCCTTAATATTCGCCTACCCGATCCGAACTGGACGGCAAATTACGAAAACGGATGATAGACATCTGACAATGAAAACTCCGATATCCATAAAAAAACTTTTCGGGTCCGTCACTTAAAAAAAGTAAAAAAGAAATTAAAACAACATTACAAATATAAAGAGGTTAAGTATAAAATGATATGGAGTTAGAGCATCTAAATTAGAAAACCTGAAACATATCTAGGAGCTGTAAAATATTTTTCGAAACACCAAAAATCCACCAATAAGGATACATACAAAAACATTTAACAAATTATCAAAGCATTTTATTAATCACTCACCTCTCCCCATCTCTATATATATATTGCAATTAAAATTACATTGGGCCTCAACTCATCGTTTTTTTTCTGGTTTTTGGCCAACAACTTTTTTTTAACGACAAATTTATTCTACTTTTAGATTATTTCAAATTACATTATGTATGAGTTTAAATTATGGCCCTTCTTTTAAAATGTAAAAGCTTTATCAAATGGGCCAGTTTCATATTGGCCCTTGGCCAACAACTACATTCCAAACCGGGTGAAAATAATTATAAAACAACTCCAAATTTGTGAAAACCGGAAAAAATCATCACATGTCCCCGAAGCACGAGAATATCCGTCTTATTATTGGTGCTCTTAGAGCCTTCATAGTAGGTTTCTTATATATGTATGTGATTGTTTTCTCTATATTATATAAAACGATTATGAGTAGAAGAGATACAAATATTACTGTTCGTATATATATATATATATATATAATATATATATATATATATATATATATATAATTTTTTAAAGAAGATACTGTTTATCTCTATTAATATTTTAATATTGTTTAAAAGTGTTTATGAGTTGAAAAGAAAGAAAATGTAATACAAATGTATAAAATATATTAATTAAAAAAGAAAAACGATGATTTTTTTGATAGTTATAAAACTAAAAATAAAAAAAACTGATACGAATGCTTTTAATAAGTTGAGGTTACATCTAATATTGAACTTTTAGCAATCTTTAAATATAATTGTATTTTGTAATATACAGTTATGATGAAGTCACCTCCAATGACATGAGAGAGAATTAAACGGCTTTGTCACCATGACCCATTTCACAAGACGATGACCTTCTCTGTTCCTCTATTTCTTAGTTAAGTGCGAGTTTTATTTTTATTTATTAAAAAATGTTTGTTTAATCTAAAAATAATAAACAAAACAAAAAGTAAACTCTTGTTTGGTAATCATTACTTATATATTATTATTTAGTTGGCAAAACTATTACTTTTGTGTTTGTGTTATTGTATTTCTACAACACTAAGAATCACTACCTACTCTCAAGATGACTTGTCTTCTTTATTTTTCATGCACGCGATTTTGTTCGAATATGGACTATGTGCGTTTGGGTGGCATAGTTTTCATTCGCACATTCACATCATCATAGGCCCACTTTACTATTTTGCATTTTGTAAACGACAATGCGGGAACAAATATTCATGACTTTACGGAAAACTTAAAATCGAATAACAATGATTGTTCATGAGCCCTCATTTTTGGCATAGTTTTCATTCGAATAACATGGAGTAGCAACCAGGGAGCCTAGGGAACCCCCCCCCCCCCCCCCCCCCCCCGACACGACTATTTAATAGACAAAAATGATCAGGATAATTTATTTTTGAGTTTACACAAATATACCCTATGGTTTAGGTGGATCTCATGTTTGGGTGCTAAGTTTGAGGCTTATGATTTTAATTTTGTAACTAGTTTAAGGTCTAAGGTTAACTCCCGACAAATTTTATATTAAACTCAAGAGTATTTCAGTTTTTTCATATATGATTGACATAATTTATTTTTTAATATATTGAAGGGACTATTTGTGTAGTTAGCTCTAAAACTAAAATTTGAAACCAAACCCTACCCAACCCACAAACACCACCATCCTCGATCTTTCCTTAAAATGCTCAAGGGTATTGCAAAATGGTCGCAACATGACAATTGCAACCATTTTGCCACCGACATGACAGTCGCAAATGACCAATATTCTAGTATTGTACATCTCTCTCTTAGAAAATCAACCCTAGATCCAAAATTGAGCACATGGAAGATGAAGGGTTTCTTGAACTCAGATTTAAGGTTTTAGTGGTGGATAGTGGCTTGGGTGGTAGATGGCGCTATATTGTTCATCGAAGGAAGGTGTTGGTAGTGGTGGAGGATGGTGTGGGTGGTGGTGGAGTGGTGGCTAGTGTGGTGAGAGATGGCGGTTATATAAGGATATTTTTATTATTTAATATATAAGGATATTTTTGTCAATTTATTTAAACTTAACAGAAATTAACTTAGACCCTAGGCTCATTACGAAACTAAAATTATAAGCCTCAAATTTGTTACTAAAAAAAGTTAGTACTTAAATCTGAGATCCAAAGGGTTTATTTGTGTAAATTACTCTTTGTGTTTTTTTTAACAGCAAGATCACTTCTATTAATAATCAAAGAGCAATGTAGCAAGTTAGTAGAAAGCAACATGTACAACAAAGACAATTTAAAAAAATAAATACACCATTGCTAGCTCCTAATTTAAGGCTCCCATATTGGTTTAAATTCTTATCCATAAGAAATCCCTCATGTCCTTGATCTCATTGACTAGTTTCCCCATTGATGGTTTTTCTTGTTGAAAATGGCTTCTCAGAGGCTTCGAGTTTTATCATTGGACACATTTAAGCGTTTCGGCGAAATTGTGCGATAGATGTTAGAATCAACCAATTAATCAAATTTGTGTTATAAATATTATTTATTGTGGTTATCACATTATATAGATAGACTTTATCAGAGATATAATTATTATGTTATTCAAATGATTGTTAGAGTTATGAAAAATATGTTTTCTACTCCTATAAATACCCCTTGTTTCTTATTATTGACACACAAACAATGATATAAACACATCTCTCCCCCTTTCTTTCTTATATATTATTGCTATTATGATAGTTTTACAACACATTATCAGCACAGAAGTGCTTTCTCCAGAAAACTTAGTTTCTGGAGTTGTAATCCTGATGCTGCAACTGCTAACGATTTGAGTTCTTGATTTGTTGCTCGTCTCGTCTAAGTATGTTCAATTCAACTATCATACAAGAAAGTTATTTCAATTTATGATTTATATTATTGACTAATCTTGTATTACTTATTAGTATTGATTTCGTTGATAATTAGTAATTTTTTGTCATCATTCAAAAGCCATGTTAGATATCATCATTAAGGTTAATAAGAAGAAATTGTTTGGTATCATAAATTGATCCTTTTTCGATGGAAATTAAACCTTTAAATCTATGAGATTTGTTTAATTATGGTATTTTGACAAATAAAATCATATACAAAGTAGCTTCCAGAAGATGGTGAAAATTTGCTACAATCCATGGAATTAATTCAGATCCAGCCAAATACCGCTGATTAGGTATGTTTTCTATTGAGATAAGCTTATGATCTTATGTAATCATATCGATTAAAGTTATCATATATAATATGTGGATCGCTTCATCAAAGTTTACTCAATCAAACCGTCCTACTAGTAAGTTTTATTTTAATTCAACAAAACTCATAATGACTTTTCATCAATTCATTCTCTAGTTTCTTACGTATGTGAATGTAAAAATTTGTGTTATTCAGTTTAAAGCCATCACATAATTTATCATATATTTAAAATTTGTGATGCATGTTTGTAGGATATTAATTAATTAATAAATCTTCTTTTTATTATAATAATATAAAAATACATTAATTATGCAGAAGTGTACTTGATAATATATTATTGTATTGTATTAAGTTTTGTGATGCTATTGTTATTAGGTGAGTAGTAGTTACTTTAAATAAAATTTACAAGGAACAATACTTTGAATCAGTAAATTCATCGTTTAGATATTCTAGTTTAATATTACAGAATCGGGTAAGGGTGCTTAAGTTTACAATTAGCTTCATAGGAGGAGAGAACTTTAGATCACTTAACAATTCAAATAGGGAACTGGTAACTATTTAGAAGATACTAAGCCAACACAAGTAATGTAAGTGAAACAAGAACAAATCACAAGAACACAAGATAAAGTTTTCAAGGAAGTTTTATTTGATTCTCTAGTTCTATTACAAGTGTGTTTTTGTATTTCTTAGTTACAAGAACTTGAGACTCTATATACTACAGCCTACAACCGTCAATATACAAAAAGACAGTTGGGATTTGACTAATCTAGACAACAAGATCAATCTACAATCAAAAGGCAAATTGCCTTTTGACTAGTGACTATGACATGCCATAGCTCACTTACTTTATCTAATAAGACAAGTCTACAGGAACAATTATGGGAAGTTACAGGCAAAGACCTTTTTCTACAGTTTGATAAAGTATATAAGTTTCACCAACTAATGAAAAGCAGATGAGTCTTCAGAGCAGTAGCGAAGGTACAACAGTTTTATCAAAAAGTAACTTAGAGAAAGCATATTTTCTCTGTCTTCGAAAGAAATTAGTTTTCTCATCAAAATGGCTTCGAAAGACTTTGTCTTGTGAAGCTTCGAAAGACTTCATCTTTGGCTTTGGAAGAAAGGGTCTTTGGCTTCGGAAGATTTCACACTTGTAATATTTTCTGATAAGTGTGAAACTTTCAAAGCAACTTCTTCTGAACTGTTGGCTTTGGAAGATCTTACACTTAGATTTATTTGTGAGTGACAGACTTCCGAAGCTAGTTCATCCTTGTTTCTTAGTGCATGCTGGAAGACTTGGTTGTTTTGGTATCCTTTGGTTGCATCAGCCTTTAATCTTCAGATGTTCCTTACAACTCCCCTAGGCTGATGCTACCAAAACAGAGAAGTTCTTCAGATTTTGATAGTCCACATCAGGATCTTCAGCATTCCTTTCTTCATCATAAGATCTGGATCCTTCAAACTGACATAGAACCTTCTCATGTCAAAGAGATCATACAGAGGAAGTTCAAGCATGTCATTTGTGAAGTAGACATGTTATTCTCCCTGATCTCTTGTGACATACCATCTATCTGGATCTTCAGCAAAAGTCCATGACAGAATTTGTCTTCCAGTAGCAAGAGGCTCTACTATTATTGGAGTTTGTTGAGAGATCTCTTCATACACTCCCCCAGGATGCTCTGACTCATCCTGAGGTTGGGAGGTGGATGCCTTTCTTCTCTTTTTCTTTGAAGTGGATCTTCTTCTGGCCATCCTTTTTCTCCTCCTAGATTTCTTCAATTGAGTGGGCTGGTCTTGGGAACTAGTTGGTTCTGTTGGGTCCCTTTCAGTTAGGTCCTTCTCTCTCTGTGGGTCAGAAGATGAAGTTGGCTCAGATGCAGCTCCAGGTTCAGGTTGTGTTGTCTCAGTAGGTTTAACCTTCACCTCAACTTCAGGTTGAGCTGGACTTGGTGGAGAATGCAAGTCCACCAACTCTCCCCTTTTTATCTTCTGCTTGGTCACCCTAATATGCTCATCCATTGTGGATAGAGACATAGGGCCAAGCCTCCTTCCGAAGAACCTATATAGCTTCAAAAAGCTCATCATCCTTTGTCTGTCAGCAGACTTCTTTTGGCTTTTATGGATGATGGCCCTTGACTTTGCAGCTTCTTCCTTTAATCTTTCCTTGCAGCTTGCCTTTCCTTTTTGCTTGTTCTTTCAGCTGCTTGTTGTATTCAAACATTATGTACTCATATGATAAGGGAGAAGTGCAGTTACCTGATAGAGACATATCACACAGGTAGTTGACATCATTTAGTAGTTTCTTCTCATTAACTACCTGAGGTTGTTCAGTGGCCATAGTTTCTGGCTCAGGACTTTCTGAACTAGAGAGAGGACAGGAGCATCTTTGCAGAGTCTTTTAAGTCTCCTTTCTTCTTTGATTTTAAGGAGCAATTCTGCATCCTCTGCTTTCTTCCTCTCTTTTGATAATTAAATGTCAGCCAGTTCATTAGCTCCTCTAAGGGGAGAGAGATGAGTTTATCAATATTGTAGTTTGTGGTTCCCAGCTAATTCAGCCTGGCTATCCTTAACTCATCTTCCTGAGTGTTTAGCCTAGGGGCAGTCTTGATTGCAGCTTCCATCAATCCTGGGGAACCACTTGAAATCTCTCCCCTCAGCTTCCTCTTCCTCTCTCTCTTTTCCTCCTTAATCTCCTCAGGAGTCATTTCCTTTTGCCTTTGTCAACCACAGGCCTTGGTGACTCAAGCTGGAGAGAGCTTTGGCCTTCATTACTTGGTTTAGCTATCAAGCTCTGGCCAGAGAGAGGTTGTGAAGCACCATCACCAGCTAGTGTTTCACTAAGGGTAATGGGTGCAGAGGGAGATCCTGTCTCAAGGTTCACAGGTTCAACCTCTATGCCTTCAGTCAAGGCTTTCCCTTTAAAGCTAATCTCTGGGTCCCCTAACATCCAGTTGACCAAAGATCTCATCTGCTAGCCTCTGCCTATATAGTTTTTTTATCTCAAATTGAATTCCTCTAGCACCTTGTCTTGGATCTTTTCTGCCAATCTTGCAGTTTGTCTGTTGTTGCTTGGGTTGACAAGTGGCAGATCCACCAAATTTATACTCTCATAGTAGCTCAGTCTGGAAATGTTGAAAACTTCTAGTTGTCCTTGAGCTCTAGAGATCAAAAGAGCTCTCCTGTTACTGTCATACCCTCAACCCCTGATTGGGTTCTCAGAAGGGGCAGACATTGCTCTTGGTATTCACTCCTCAAGTAGTTGTTGGAAGAGCAAGTTTGTCATGAGGAGGTTGTTGAGTAGGACAAGTTCAAGAGAGGGTGGTGAATCCTCAATGTCCATACTCTGGGAAAAACCTCTAGGTTCTGTGGCTGTCAAGACTTTCTCCCCCTTTTTGGTAGCATCACCCTCTTGACTAGGTGAGCTGGGGAATTGGTGCAAGACATCCACAGGTTCTTGTGGACCTGGTTGAGTTGTCCTCCATGTCTCTCAGCTAACTAGCCCTTAAGATCGATGATCTCAAGTTGCTGGTCATTGGCCCTCTCCTGTAAGATAGTCACCTGAGATTCCAGGTGAGCTATCTTTGAAACTAAGTACGTGCATGTTTTTATCAGTTTGTGCACCTTTTGTTTCAGACTCCTCTCATCTTCAGTTGAAGAATCACTAGGGGATGAGAGAACTGGACCTAAGTCTTCTTCCTCATCACCAGCATGGTGTTCTTGGCTGCTGATTTCCCCTGCCTAATGACAGCTTCTAGAGAAGTGTCAAGAGGCTAGGTTGCCATGGTTGAGGTCCTATTGATGTTATCACTTGCAAAAGTGAGAGCCTCTTCCATATGGATCTCCTAAACAAGTTTAGGAACATCCACCTCAGTGGAGGGTAGATGATGTGGGCTAGACCTGGGTGAGTCAGAAATCTCTCTCTTTAAGCAGGGGTGAGAAGAGAGACTCATGGTATTCACTGACATCCAAGTCCTCATCATAAAAAAGTATAAGCTGGGTATTGGTTGGTTGAGATCTAGAGGTTGGGGATGGTAGCTATCCCCTGAAGGTTGATCACTTGAGTTTAGAGACTTAGAGTGAAGGCTAGAGGCTGTTTGGGTAATGAGCTCATCAGCCTGAGCATGAGGAACCTCAGACTGATTATTGGAAAGATGGGAGTGGTCTGCTCCTCAGGGGAAGCGGGAGCTCGAGATTCCACTTCCTCCTGTATGGGTTGTGATATGGGAGCCTGCACATGCTCAGTAGCAAGTGCAGGGGTTTGTTTGGATTTTCTTTTGTAGGTGATGGTGATGGTAGGCTGTGTTTGAGGTGGTTGAGAAGTGGAGGGTGTGGGATCAACACTAGCTGGTGCTGCTAGGTTGTCCCTGAGCAATGAGCTCAAACATTTATGGACAAGGGCTGTTTCTACCCCTAAGAAGCCAACAGTTGGCTTCTTCAAGATTTTGAAAATACGGGCCTCATTGTCCCAATTTAAGAATATTTCCTGTTTCCCTCAACTGTGGTCCCAATTCACACTTGAGAATGTGTTGAACATACCTGGGGAACATGTAATATTCTAAGGAGTCCAAGTTAGCAAGTAAATTTGTGTAAACAAACTGAAAGTACCTGAACTTGACCCCTTGTACCATCCTATGGACTATGAAGGAGAGGTCTTCTGGAACTTGATCCCATCCTCTATGTTTGTTAGATAAGCTGTGTATGATGACATGGAGGAGGTACTTCCATTGGGATGAGACCTTCCCCTTCCTGAAGGTTTTTACTGAGAAGTCACATTCATAGCCTATCTGCTGGAAGGAATGGTTCATAGCAGATTTTGGAAAGGACAGTTCACCTGCTTCATCATCCAGCTACAAATGGGTGTTTATGATGGCCAGAGTGATGAAAACTGTCTTCCCCTGCATTGTAGCTGACAGTTCCTTCTCCCCATCCATGGTGACCTCTTGACAGGTCCGCCAGAATTCAAGCAACTGATCCTCATAGAGAGGAGGATCGATTGTAAGGGAGGTGAAGTAGTGAGACAAAGAAAGGTACCTCCAAACTTCTGAGAAGCTTGGACCATTCTCAGAGTTCAACAGAGTTCAACAGGGCAACTTGTTCATTTGTGTTAACCTTGATTAGTTTGATTAATCCTTTCTCAAAATTATCTCTAATCAAATGATACCTGATGTTGATGTGTTTGGTCCTAGAGTGCTGCACAAGATTCTCTATAATAGAGATAACATTGTTGTTGTCTATGTGGATAGGAGTCTCCTTGAAATTGAATCCATAGTCCGGCATCTGATTCTGAATCCAAAGCACTTGAGCACAACAGCTTGCAGCAATAATGTATTCAGCTTCAGCAGTTGATGCAGACACACAGGATTGCTTCTTGCATTGCCAAGAGACTATCCTTCCACCAAGGAATTGACATCCCCCAGATGTAGACTTTGTAGTCATGTTGCAGCCACCATAGTCACTATCTGTATAAGCATACAAATTAAACTCTGAATTCTTTGGATACCAAAGGCCTAGTTTAGGAGCACCTTTGAGGTATCTGAGAATTCTTTTCACAGTAACTAGTATGATATCTTGGGGTTGGCTTGATATCTTGCACATATGCATGTGGCAAATATAATATCAGGCCTGCTAGTATGAGGTACATAATAGTCCCAATCATAGCCCTGTAGAGATGTTCATCAACACACTCCCCCTCAAGATCAGGACCAAGGGAGTGGTTTCTGGCTATGGGTGTCTTTGCAACCTTACAATCACTTATCTTGAATCTTGTAACTATGTCTTGTACATACTTTGACTGACTAATGAAGATGCCATTTTCAACCTGCTTCACTTGAATTCCTAGAAAGAAGTTGAGTTCACCCATGGCACTCATTTCAAATCTATCCTTCATCAGCTTCTTAAAGTCTTTGCAGAGCTTTGGATTAGTTGAACCAAAGATGATGTCATCTACATATATCTGAACTAGCATGATGTCATTCCCTATTTCTTTGATGAAGAGAGTCCCATCAATAGTACCTCTTTTGTATCCATGTTGACAAAGATACTTTGATAGTATCTCATACCACTTTCTTGGAGCATGATGCAGTCCATATAGAGCTTTATCAAGCCTGCAGACATAATCAGGATGATCTGGGTCTGCAAAGCCAGGTGATTGTTTGACATAAACGTCTTCATCTATCACCCCATAGAGAAAGGCATACTTTACATCAAGCTGGTAGACCTTGAAATCCTTGGATGTAGTATAAGCCAGAAATATTCTTACAGCTTCAAGTCTTGCTACAGGAGCAAAGACATCAGTGTAGTCAATTCCTTCTTCTTGAGTGTACCCCTGGACAACCAGTCTAGCCTTGTTCTTGATGACAATCCCTCTATCATCTGTCTTTTCCTGAATACCCATTTTGTTCCTATGACACTTTCCCTTGAGGAAGAGGACATAAGTTCCACCCCTTCTGTCTTTTGATTTGAAGCAACTCTTCTTGTATTGCCTCAATATAGCTTCCATCCTTCAAAGCCTCATCAACTTTCTTCAGCTCAATCTGGGATAAAAAACAAGAATTCAGACAAACAATGCTCTCATGAGTTTGTCCTCGTGTTCTCACCCCTGTGTTAACATTTCCAATGATGTTTGTGGTGGGGTATGACTTGTGGATCCTAAGTTGAGGGATCACAGCAAGTTGATTTGAGAGATCTAAGTTAGAGAAATTTAGATCTGGCAAAGAAGTGCTACCCACCACATCAACAAACTTATCAAGAGAAGCTTGATCCAATGAGTGTGTTACATCATTAATTTGTCTTTTATGGAGTGGTTATCAGCATCAAAAAATTCCTGATCACTGTCACCACCTCCATCTCCTTCTGCATTTGAAGTTCCTTCACCTGGATTTAGAGCCTCTGAGCTAGAATTTGAAGGCATCTCAGATGAATTAGCAGTATTTGTCATGCTTGTGCTGATAGGAGCTTCACTTGCAGGGTCAATTACCATTGGAGCTGAAGTAGTATTCTCTTTTGGTCTTCTCAGCTAAAATCTTAGGTCAGGATCACCTGTTGATATATTATCTGTAGATCCTCAAACATTCTCAAGAGACTTGTTAAAACAGTTGGTAACTAAATCAAGAACAAATAGCCAATCCGGACCAAAACCTTTAACACTGGGAGTGTTTTCATTGAAGGTCACATTGGCTGACTCCTCAATTACTCTAGTTCTGAGGTTGTATACTCTGTGAGCCTTAGCTTGAGAGGAGTATCCAACAAAGTGTCCATCATCTGATTTCTCAGCGAACTTGGCTACTTGATCTTTGGTATTCAAGATTGTGCAAGGACATCCAAATGACCTGAGGAAACCAATGAATGGTCTTCTTTTATGCCATAGCTCATAAGAGGTCTTACCATGAGTCTTAACTACTAAAACTCTATTTTGCACATAGCAGGCTGTGTTGACAGCCTCTGCCCGAAGGTGATAGGCAGTTTAAAGTCAGAAAACATGGTTCTAGCAGCCTCAATAAGTGTCCTGTTTCTCCTCTCAGCAACACCATTTTGCTGAGGATTCCTGGGAGCACTATATTGTCTTGAAATACCCTTTTCATCACAAAATGTATCAAGAATTTGGTTTTTAAATTCTGTTCCCTGATCACATCTTATGGTTTTGACCTTGTGATCACATTGATTCTTAATTTTTAGAATGAAGTTATTCAAGATCTCAGGAGTCTGATCCTTAGTTCTAAGGAAGAAGACCCAAGTGAATCTTATGAAGTCATCTGTGATCACTAAACAATAAGAGGTCCTTCCTAGACTCATTACACTGGTGGGGCCAAACAGATTCATATGTAACAAGTATAGGGGAGTAGTGATGGAGTTGGTTTCCTTTGGCTTGTGAGACACTTTGTGTTGCTTCCATTTCAGGCATGCAACATAATGGTCATCACTTGTAAACTCTTTCTTTGGCATTCCAGTTACCAAATCATTTTTAATCAATTTATTCATGTTTTTGAAGTTTGCATGGCACATTCTTTTATGCCAGAGGAAAGACTCATCACTATTTGCTTTAGATAGAAAGCAAGACACTTCTCTGGAGGGAGTTGTTTCTTGCAGATCCATCTTGTACATGTTTCCCTTCCTGGGGGCTCTGAGCAGGATGTACTCCTGAGGAATAACCACCCCAGGTTTGAGAACAATGCACTCATGCTCAGTGAAGAGCATGTGATGTTTTTGGTCACAAAATTAGGACACACTCAAAAGATTGTATCCAAGCTCCTTGACAAAGTTTGCATTCTTAATGCTGAGCTTACCATTTGAGACCATGCCCCTGTCGGTGATGTAACCTCCTGCATCTCCTCCAAAAGCAACTGGCCCTCCATCAAACTTCTCAAAGTTTTGAAGCAAGGAGCCATTGCCTGTCATGTGTCTTGAGCAGCTGCAATCAATGATCCACACATTCCTGTCGGTTTTCAGCCGCCCCTGCATGAAAAGAGATGATTTAGTTACATTTGGGAACCTAAGCCTCATTGGTCTTGGGCTTGTCAAAGTGAATAGAAGACAATGAAACAGTAAGTGATCTTATATTCAGGCTTTGAGGATCATTTGCTGTTGCTGATGATAAACTTTTAGTCACATGGTCTTCTTTTATCTTCCACACCACCATCGGAAGATTGGGCTTGATCTTCAAAGCTTCAGAAGTTTTAATAACTTCGGATGATTTGGAGACTGGGCCTTCGGAAGATCTAGCTTTCACTGCAGCTGGCTTTGGTGCTTCGAAAGTATTCCTTTCTTCCGAGACCATTTTTCCTTCCGAAGGCAATTTACCACCTGTTTGCCTTTTCACTTTGGAGCTTCCGAAGAAAACAAATTTTTCTTCCGCAGCTAGCTTTTCCTTCTTCTTCCCAGAAGCTTTCTCTTTGATCATGTGGATAGTACTTTTAGGATTGTAGATGCAATCCTTAGCCAGATGAGAAGTACTACCACACATGATGCAGTCTATTTGCTTCCTTCTGGGAGTCTTCTTCTGAGAGCAAGACTGAGTTTGGACACTTTCTTTCTCCAGCTTCTTCTTCACATATGATACAACAAGCTTCTTAAGGAGAGACTTGCTTTTGAAGGAGGACTGTGTAGCAGTGGTACACAGCAATTCAGCTTTCTTTTTGCTGGAATGAGTTGGAACTGTACTAAAAATCCTGGTACTAGAGTTTGTAGTTGATTCCTCAGCCTTTACCGCTTTAAACCCTGCAGAGATGAACACTTGTTTCTGTTTGGAGTCAAAAGTGGCCTTGGTCTCTTAAGCCTTCTTTGATCTTCTCTTTGCTCTTCTAATCAAGTTCTTCCACTTTGTCTTTGTCATACCAGCCTTCTTACTCTCCTCAGGAGCATGGTGACCCTTTTTGGATTGACTCTTTTCACTCATTTCAGAGTCATCCCTCACCATCTCCTCTTCATCCTCTTCCACACTAGGGTCTATGAGGGGAAGCTCATCTTCACCAGTTCCACACCTTGGAGATCTTACAGATAATAGAGTGTGTGGAGGAGCTATCTCAGTAGATCCCAGTCCCTGCTTATTCTGATAACAAACTTTTGCATGCAGAGATGAGGATATGATGTTCTTGAAGGTCTCTTCTTCAAGAACACATTTTTTAGCCCGGGCTTTCCTGATCACAAGCTCAGCCTGGCATTCAGTCAACTTGGTAATGAGATCTTTAATTTGAGTTCTGTAATTTGTTTGCTCATATTTAAGAGTTGAAATTATTTTCTCTAGATCTTCTATCTTAAGTTTATAGTCATTTTCAGCTCTTTTAAAATCAGCTTTTAGGATATTCAAGGACTCAATATCAGATCTCATTTCTAAGTTGTAGGACCCGTATCTATTCATTTTAGCAATACATTCAGGAGAGCAAAGATGTTCTAGTACCTTAGCCTCATCATGGTCAACCATGAGTGCTTGATTTGGTGAAGCATCTTCAGCCTGAAAGCTCCAGTCAAAGCCTCCTTCTTCAACAGCAACAACAGCTTGCTGTCTTGGCTTCTCATTCTGGTGTCCTCCCTCAGTGTAGTTTGGCCTGGATGATGCTTGGCCACTATTTGACTTAGGTGCCTTGCATTCTCTGGCAAAGTGGCCCATCTGGTTACAGTTGTAACACTTCACTTTGCTCTTGTTCAGTCCAAACTTGCCACTGGCAGCATTGCTGGGAAACCTTCTCCATGTCCTCTTGTAGAACTTCTGGGCTCTGTGAGTGAGAAGAGCCATCTGCTGGACTATCTCCATGTATTCCAGATCATCTAGATGGATACAATCCAGGTCTTCAAGAGTGAAAAGAAAGTTGCCTAAACTTTCATCAGTAGAGACAAAGGCTTGAGAGGTGCTTATCTCTTGAAATGGACTTCCTTGGATGTAGCACTCTCTGGGTGTCTCTGGGTAGGTGATGAAAGGAACATTTTGTGAAGTTTTAGGGTAGCAGATAAGATGGTGCTGTGGTTCTCTGCTATCCCTTTCACCCACATGAAGGGCAGTAGTCTGGTGAGTATTGGAGTTACCAGATGGGTTTTGCATGTTCATGTCCATCTGGTATCCACTAAGTATTCCATATAACTCAGTAGAGTCAGGGTCTTGAGATTTTTAGTCCTCTTAATGACCACACAATAGTGTGTCCATTGTCTGGGAAGAGAGGATATGAACTTCCTATCAATATCCCTATTCTCAATAGTTACTCCAACATCAGCCAGAGTATCCACAATCTCAACATACCTAAAATACTGTTGAGTCATGGTTTCACCTGTCTTGAAGATGAAATTTTCAAACTGCTGCTTCAAGAGGTCCTTCTTATTTTCCTTGGATTCATTAGACCCCTCATACATCAGTTGTAGTGCATCCTAGTTGTTTAGCGGTCTTGCACTTCTTGAAACCTCTATAGATGGAATTTGGAAGAGCAGTCTGAAGGGCTATCATGGCTTTTTGATCAATGTCAATCTTCTTCCAGTCTTCTTCAGAGAAGTCAGCCCTTTCTTTGAGTATCATACTACCACCAGCAGCAGCTGAAGTGGTGGATGGTACATGAGGTCCATTGACAACAGACTCCCACATCATGGAATCCTGAGACTTGATGAAGCCTTCCATTCTTTGGTACCAAGTGTCAAAATCCTCAGGAGTGATTAGTGGGGACTTTGTTATAGTTCCAGTTTCCATATCAGCCTTAGAGATAGCTGCCATTTGAAGAGTTAAGTGATGTGTAAAGCTAAGAGGATTAAAGATGGTGAGATATTACAATCAAGAGCCTGTCAAGCTCTAATACCAATTGCAGGATCGGGTAAGGGTGCTTAAGTTTGCAATTAGCTTCACAGGAGGAGAGAACTTTAGATCACTTAACAATTCAAATAGGGAACTGGTAACTATTTAGAAGATACTAAGCCAACACAAGTAATGTAAATGAAACAAGAACAAAATCATACGAACACAAGATAAAGTTTTCAAAGAAGTTGTATATTAATTTTCTAGTTCTATTACAAGTGTGTTTTTGTATTTTTTTAGTTACAAGAACTTGAGACTCTTATATACTACAACCTACAACCATTAATATACCAAAAGACAGTTAGGATTTGACTAATCTAGACAACAAGATCAATCTACAGTCAAAGGCAGATTGCCTTTTGACTAGTGACTATGACATGCCATAGCTCACTTACTTTATCTAATAAGACAAGTCTACAGGAACAATTATAGGAAGTTACAGGCAAGATCTTTTTCTACAGTTTGATAAAGTATGAAAGTTTCACCAACTAATGAAAAGCAGGTGAGTCTTCAGAGCACCAGTGGAAGGTACAACAGCTTTATCAAAAAGTAACTCTGAGAAAACATATTTTCTCTATCTTTGGAAGAAATCAGTCTTCTCATCAAAATGGCTTCGGAAGACTTTGTCTTGTGAAGCTTCGGAAGACTTCATCTTTGGCTTCGAAAGAAAGGGTCTTTAGCTTCGGAAGATTTCGCACTTGTAATATTTTCTGATAAGTGTGAAACTTCCGAAGCAACTTCTTCTGAACTGTTGGCTTCGAAAAATCTTACACTTAGACTTATTTGTGAGTGTAAGACTTCCGAAGCTAGTTCATCCTTGTTCCTTAGTGCATGCTGGAAGACTTGGTTGTTCTGGTATCCTTTGGTTGCATCAGCCTTTAATCTTCAGATGTTCCTTACAAATATCTCTTAGCATGGGATGTAATAATGTACTAACACTAACACCTCATTAATCCAGTAGTACAAAGACATAACTGATATGCGTAGTACGAATGCATGATTCACTCGACATTGAAACTTACATGAAACTCCATGAATGATTTAAACTGCTATAATCATGTAAAGTGAGTTCTCGAGAACAATATTATTGTTTATACATATTCGGATCCGAATGCATTATGATTTATGTATACGTTATTGTATTGAATATAACTTGAACTGCTCATGATTTTTAAAAGCAGTTGAGTCAGTAAATGGTAATTGGAAACATCTTAAAGATGTAAATCTTATGCACCAATAATTTTATTTAATTCTTTTTAGATTAAAAATAGTTTTTAATAAATTAAACAAGAAATCTTTTTATTAAAGTTATTTCAAAGAAACAACTTTTTATAAAAAATGAATTTTTTCTGAAACATTAAACTTTTTAAATACGAAATATTTTAAAATTTGATGTTTTTAAAAAGTAAAAATTTTATAAACAAAAAATAATTAAATTGGAAGTTATAGTAAGGAAATTTTAAAATGATATTTTTTTTAAAATGGTTTGTTTTGGAAAAAAATACTTAATTTATTTTTTTAAAAAACAAAAAAAAGTTTAAAAACAATAGTTTAAAAAGTCAATATCATTGTTTTCACTTATAATTCTTACTCATGTGTAATTTTAATTGTATCTTATCTTAGAATATTATTTTATAACTAATAAATTTGTATTTTATTTAATATTTTATTTATTTAACTCGTGTAATACACGGGTTTAACAAATGTAGTTAGTATACATGTAATAAGAAAGATTGAATAGGTCTAATACCAGGAGCAATGCTGCAATAAACCCTCCCGCCCTTCACCCCTCCGAATAGGTCTAATACTTATTTAATGGATTTAAAAGACATACCTTCTTGAAAAGATATATCAGGATCATAGATGGATTTTAGTTTTTCCCAAACAGCTTTGGCTGAACCAAGATTGTAGACAACCGCAAGTATATCTTCACTAACTGAACCGAAAATCCACCCTTTCACAATACTGTCGTATTGGCTCGTGTTACCCGTGCCAGAATCCACGATGCCACGCATATTGTTGCCGTCCAACAGGCATAGCATTTGTGCTTTCCAAAGAGGGTAGTTATGGTAGCCCAAAAGTTTCACCGAAACAAAGTTGGATACATTTGAAATCAGAAGAGCGTTTGATGAGCCCTCCATTTGAGTAGATTATCTCTATGTGATAAAGTTTGTACATCTTTCAGCTATATATATAAGTAGAGGGTGGGTGTCGACTTTTGTTTTAAATATTTAGTCAAGTCTTTTTATATTGTTAGTGACTATTCATTGGGCCACTGCTGACAGCATGTAGTTGTTGCTTGTAGTTTTGGTTTTTTAGTTTTAATTTTCTTTTTTAAGGTTTGGGCTACTATTGTAGAAGTTGACCGCTACTACTTGATCCATGTATTAAGGTGATAAATCACATGTATATTTCCTTTGATAAGAGCATATGTTACACACGGCACTCACCCTGCTAGAAGCTGTGGTGAATGCTAGACGTCAAAGGGAACACCATGCCGTCTATGGCGCCATCACTGCAAAGTGTCTCAGCTGAGATAAATCCTCAAGGCAAATTGTCATTATACAAAAACATGTCATCAATTTTCTCTTTCTGTGATTCAGTCCTCACGGCATTGATAATTCTGATTGTAACCTGACTATTGGACACATGCTTTGAAAAGGTTGCACACAATTGTAATGTATCAAAAAAACTATGTTTCCTGATTGCTTTTTTGACGATGATAAAGATTGGTTACTCATTTAAAATTATACATTTGTATTGTTGTAAATTATCTTTGTATGTTTAGTATAGTTCTTTCACATGTTTATAGGTTTTGGTTAGTTCTTTCACATATGTATATATTCTTGGAAGATTAATGAGAATAATCATGTTTGATATCTCACCTGGTATAAGCCCTACACCTTGGCCACACGCCGCTGATCCAGCTGCCAACAAACTTCCGATCCACTGCCACTAGGCAGACGACACCTTTCCCTTGATTGCTCCCATCTGGATGTTCAAAAAGGATGCCACCAAAACCGATATCGTCCATCTCCATGCCATCTATATATTTTGTTACTAACGTCCAACAGAGGTTTAGAATGCTCGATGGAGACAATGTATCCTACTCTTCATCGGTATGCTTGTTCGATCACCTTTCACACACCGCTTATCCTACACTTCGTCGACCTTTGTTTAAAATATTTAATCAAGTCTTTTTATATAATTAGTGTCTATTCATTGGGCCACACTGACAGCGTGTAGTTCTTGCTTGTAGTTTTGGTTTTTTATTTTTTACATTTGGGCTACTAATTTTCTAGAAGTTGACTGTTGCAACTTGATCCATGAATTATAATGATAAATCACATTCGTCAAGAAAAATAGTAAAATACATTCAGCCTGCTAGAGGTTGTGGTGAACGCTAGATGTCATGAGGAACATGACTGCATCTATGCATGCCAGCATCCCTAGCAAATTGTTACGAGATAGTGTCTCAGCTGAGATTATTCATGCCCTCTACTACTCGTAACACTAATTGTCATCATCTAGGACTTAAACACAAACATGTTATCAATGATTCAATACTTAATTAAGGCATTGATGATTGTTATGATCATGACTATCGCACATATGCTTTATAAAGGTTTACAAAATTATAATGTATCAAAAATAGAAACTATGTTTACTAATCGGTTTTTGACCATAATAAGGAAGTTATGATTTTAAATTTTAGGGTGTCTAAAACAAGCCAAACCAGTGTTTTCTAACTTCAGAGTATTCATGTAACATATTAAGATTGACAAGAAAACACATGTTTTGGCTTTTAGATTGTATTCTTTGATATATTGCTCTCGTGGAGGCTCCCATGGACATGATTCACTATGAGGTTCATATATTTTAATAAGCCGGACTAAAAACCATGAAAGAACACAAATTCGACTAATTGGAAAGTTGATCATAATATCAAGGTACTGGCTTACTGCTCAATCATCTTAAACTTATTATCGAGATCGACAATAAATAGCATAATACCAACAAAAGTCAAATTCCAATATTGACTGTCATCAAATTTGATTTAATACTTTTTCTTTTTTTGAACGACAAAAATATACGACACCGATTCGAAAATAGGTGTTATATTAATCGGACCCATCTATCCGTGTCCCAGCCGGCACCGCACCCCCAATCCCCTCATGAGGAAACCCATTGCCGGAAAAATCCCCTGGCTCAACTCAGAGAATATTGCTTAGAGTGAGACTTGAACTCATAGCATACCCTATATTTACATGTCATGGCTACCTTACATTAACCAATTGGGCTAAGGATTATGTGCCTAAAATTTAATAAAATCAAAATATACTTTTCATTAAAGTTTATTTTTACTATATATATAACTAGCTCTTTATCTGCCGCCTTGCAGTGGCATCAGAGTTAACATGATACAATATTGGCTAATTATAACCAACCCGACTCGTTTCGAAAGTAAATTTACGTTAAAATGTGAAGTGACTCGAATTTACATCGTTGAATGAAAACATATTATATTCGTGGCGATTTGTTGTCGGTATTAGATCGAAAAGAGAATTGTGAAAACAACTAAAACCTTTTGTGTTGAGGCTTAAGAACAAACTATAAACTTAACATACTCATACTTCTAATTCAAACATATTGGTTTGATAAAGGAAAATGAAAATTTGAGGCTCGGCTACAAACCAATAATGGTTGTTGAGCCAAAACAACAGAAGTTTTTTACATCATTATAGCCCCTAAAAACCTCTAGCACATAGGGCTATGTATACATAGAGATATGTAGAGGTTAAATCTAAAAGCTCGGAAAATCAAAAGAAGATATTGAAGATCAAGTAGTCGCGCAAGAACTTTTGATCTGCGTGAGAAGTTAGTTCTCGTGCGAGACCTTTTGTTTTAGTATAAATATGTTGCTTTAGTTATCTTTGTAATTAATCCTGATATTGAGCTAAAGTTTTGTAATCTTACATCCGAGAGCAATACGATTGAAGTTTATTTGCATGTGTGTTGCTTGATTCTACTTCATATAGTATGTTTTTATCATTCTAATCATGTTAGCGTATTAATTTTCATTCCACGTCTCCAATACGAGATCGATTTACATCATAATCACGGTCCTTATAATTGGTATAAGAGCCATGAGTGCTCTAGATCGATTGGATTAGAATTTGAAGCATTTTGAAGAGTTTTTGAGCTACATATTCGATTTCTTCTTGAAGATTGCATTGGGTTATGCTTTTGTGGTGATCTTGAAGGTTATTGAGATCTGTAACAAGAAATACAAGCTCAATTGAAGAAGTGAAGATGAATTTATGGTTTAAATGGACTTAATTAAAACAACTAGAGACAATTAGGATCAAATTTGAACTTAATTCGTTAACTTGAAGCTTCATTACCTAATTTGTGACTAATTGGTGATCAGATTGAAATTGGAAATTTCAAATTTGCACCAAACTGATCCTGCGAAAACTTAACTTTCGCATGCGAAAAGTTATATTTTCGTGCGAGAACTCAAGAATTCGCAAAAGTTTGTTACAAAAAGATGCTATTCGCGCGAGAACTTCAACATTTTGCAAAAGTTTGTTACAAATCTTTTCGAGTGACAAGTTCCTGCGAAAAGACCACGCGAAAAGTTTCAAAGATCTTGTTTAGCGCGAGAACTTCAGTTTTCCAAGAATTTCAGAAAAAGTTTGACTTCTGATTTTCACACAATGGCAAATTTGAAGAATCTTACTGCTATGTTAAACCTTGACAATGAGATTAGTACAAGTACAAAACCTCCAAGACTTCTGAGTGAAAATGATTATCTAGACTGAGTGTACCGTTTTGAAAACCATGTCATTTACACGGAACCAAGGATGTTACGGTTGATCAAATACGGACCGTATATTCTTGTGTATTCTAATGACAAAGGTGAAGTGGTTCTCAAACCTAAACATTTGTGGGATGAGGAGGACATGAAAAAGCTTGAACATGATGATAAAACTTATGCTGTATTTACTATGGCTCTGACTATTGAAACAACACAGAAATTCAAATATTATAGAGGAGCCAAAGTATTATGAGATGCCATGGAAGAACAGATTATGGGAACAATGATATAAGAGATAGTCGAAAAGATATGCTAAATCAAGAATTCAACATGTTCAATCATGTGCTTGGTGAAACTTTCGAGACACAGATGTCAAGATTTGTGAAGTTGATCACAAAAATGAAGAGTGCAGGAATATTGTCGGAGAATATAGCGGTTAACAAGAAGCTATTGAACTCATTACCTTACAGTTTGAACAATATATGCACTTCCATCTAGAGAATCAAAGATTTGTTTACCTTATCTCTTAGTGATCTGATTTCTACAATCAAATCCTATGAAATGGATGACAAACAAAGAGCTGCAAATCACTTAAACATAATGGGAGCAGATGCAACTATGTTGTATGCTAAGATGGAAAATAATCCTAATTACTATGTGAGTTACTCACAATTGTGCCAGCAAAACGGTTAGCAAACTCTGTCATTCGTACAAGGGAAGAGACATTTGTCCCTTGTTTCCAAGTCCCTACTCCAAATCAATTTGCTTCTATGCAATCACAACACATATGCTCTAAGCCACAAAATCACTCTTACCCATCCATTCAGCCTTTCATATCATACTCAACAAGCTTTTGTTGCCAACTCCAACCCATCTAAACAAACCATTCAAATTGTCGAAGAACATCTTGCCTTGTTTACAACATTCATGTCTAGCCATGAAGCATTTATGGCTGGAAGATTGAGTGCACCAAATATCCCAGTTGATGACTTACAATAAGTTAACCCAGATGATGTTGAAGAGAATGACATTGAATACCAAATGGCAATGGTGGAGTACATGGTAAAGAGCTTTGTAAGACGAACAGGTAGGAAAATGTTCGGGGTGAAAAATTCAAGTAATATTGGGTTTGATAAGACAAATTTGAGGTGCTACAACTGTGACAAACCTACACATTTTGCTAGGGAATGCATAGAATCAAAGATTAATCAAAATGAAGGTGAAAAGAAAATGGTGATAGTCCACGTTGAAACCAAGCATGATAAGGCAAGTTCTTCTAACAACAAAGCTCTAGTATTACAGACTAATGAAGATTATGACTGGTTTGAACAAATGGGAATCCTAGATCTCAAACTTTCCATAGCTTTGTTGGCAGAGATAAAAGTTGGTGAATAAAAAGTTGAAGAAAATTTGTTTACTGAGTTTGTATCAAGTGATCTACTTAAAGGTGTGTTTGCTAAAGGCGAGGTAATCAAGGATGATGAAAATATCATGTCTGAATCTGCTATTGAGACTACTCCTGTAGTGATTGAACCTAGAGGTTTAGAAAATCAAATCAAGATGATTAAGATCAAGTTATGCGAGAACCTGAAGTTGCCGCGCGAAAAGTTCATCTCACGCGAGAACTACGAGAGAACTTTGTAGTTTAGTATAAATAATTGTTAGTTTATCTAATTTAGAGAGCTTTTTGTCACTTCCTGATTTCGCATGTATTTTGTAATCCTTCAAATCAGAGAGCAATATAAATCAAAGTTTATTTACACTTGTGTTCATCTCATTTCTTATTCAATCTTATTACCGTGATGATTATATTCCACGTTCTTTTCACGAGATCGATCTAATTGTTAAGTGTTGATCCTTACAATTTGTATGAGAGCTTGGTATGCTCTAGATCGATTGATTTGAAGATTGAAGAGTGTTTTTGAAGTGTTCTTGAGCTTTGAAGTGGAATCCTTTGAAGATCGACTTGATTTCTGCTGTTTTTTAGTACATTTGAAGATGTTGAGAGATGTTATGCTGTTGGTTGAAGATTTGATGGTGTTTATGTGATTAAACAAGCTAAATTGAATTAATTAGAGACACTTAGGATCAAAATTGAACCTAAATCACTAATTTAAAGCTTAATCAATTAATTTTGAACAATTTGGTGAAAGATTGAAGTTGGAATCTTGGAAATTGGAAAGAAAATTGATCAGGCGAAAACTTGCTGATCGCATACGAAAAGTTTCTATTCACGCGAGAAGTGTGCGTTTCACAGAAGTTTGTTGAAAAGTTTGTTACAAAAGATTCCTTTCGCGTGAGAAGTTTACAGTTTCGCAAAATTCAGTTAGAAAAGTAACCGCATGATAAGTTTGTGCCTGTTAGCGCGAGAACCCTTTTATTCGCGTGAGAACTTCAAATTTGAAGATTTAAAAGTTTGATTTCTGAGTTTCAAAATGGCAAATTTAAAGCACATCGCTGCTACCCTTAATCTTGACAATGAGATTGGAACTAGCACAAAACCTCCTAGACTTCTCAATGAAAAAGATTATCCCGACTGGGTTTACCGATTTGAGAATCATGTTATTTACACCGACCCCGGATGATGCGGTCAATCAAACAAGGACCGTATATTCCTATGTATAATAATGAGAAGGGAGAGTTGGTACCCAAATCTGAATATATGTGGGATGAGGAAGACATGAAAAAGCTAATGCTTAATGACAAAGCGTATGCTGCCATAACTATGGCACTTACTACTGAGATTGCTCAATAGTTCAAGGATTTCAGAAAGGCTAAATATTTATTGGATGCGATGGAGGAGCAGATGATGGGCAATAAGGATATGAGGGAAAGCCGAAAGGACTTGTTGAACCAAGAGTTTAATATGTTTAACCATGTGCTGGGTGAGACATTGGAGGCTCAACTTTCTAGATTTGTTAAGCTGATAACAAAGATGAAGAGTGTAGGAATTACATTGGTGAATATCTCTGTGAACAGGAAGCTATTAAACTTATTACCCTACAGCTGGAACAATAACTTCACTACTATCAAAAGAACCAAGGATATGTTCTCCTCTTCCCTTAACGATCTCATTTCTACTATAAAGCCTTATGAAACGGATGACAAGCAGAGAGCTGCAAACTATATTAACACAAAGGACCAGAAGCATCTGCATTATATGCAAAAATGGCTAGTAATCCTAATTACTATGTCAGTTATTCTCAGTTGTGTCAACAATAAACAACCAACTCTGTTAATCCAAATGTCAAAAAACCATCCATGCCTTAGCTTCAAGCCTCTTATCAAACCATTTCAATCCAATACTAACTCAACCTCAAGTTTATTTTCATAGTCAAACCACATAAAACCAACACAACAAGCATTTGTTGTAAATTCCAACCCAACCAAGCAAACCATTGAAATAGCCGAAGAGCATCTGGCTCTATTCACAACTTTCAATAGCTACGAAGCTTTCACAGCCGAAAGACTCAGTGCACCCAGTATCTTAGTTGATGACTTGCAATAAGTCAATCCTGATGATGTTGAAGAAAATGATACCAAGTATCAGATGGCTATAGTTGTGTACCAGGCTAAAAGTTTTGTAAGAAGAACGGGGAGGAAGATGTTTGGTTTAAACAACTCGAGCAAGATTGGGTTTGATAAAAAAAGTTTAAGATGTTATAACTGTGACAAACCCGGTCACTTTGCTAGAGAATGTACTGAGGGAAGGACACACCAAACTGACATTAGAAAGAAGATGGTGACTATAGAGGTAGAAACAAAAAGGGATAAAGCAAGCTTATCAAACAACAAAGCACTGGTTTCTTAGACCAATAAAGAATATGATTGGTCAGACCAGATGGAGATTTTGGATATCAAATTGTCTACTGCTTTGTTAGCTGAAATTCAACTAGATGAAGAAAGTGTTGATGAGAACATACTTGTTGAGTTTGTGTTTGATGATTTAATGAAAGGAATCTTTGCTGAAGAAAAAGTTGAGTATATTAAAGGGGTGATTAAAGGAAAATTTGTTGAGATTACTTCAACTCGATCAAAGATAACTAAAGAGGGAAAGGAAAGAGTTGAAGAAAGGGTTGTTGAGTTTACTCCAGCTAAAGATGAAAAGACTGTGAACTATGTTGAGGAAACTCTGGCACCTGCTTGTGATGACACTATCAATACTGTTGAGATTACTCTAGCATCTAAGGTTGAAGAAAAGATTGATCTGAAAACTTTTATGGTAAAAGTCATACATGAGGAGAAGAACAATCAAGAAGAGTTTGATGATGTATACACTAATCTTTGTTCAAATACTTGTTTAGAAAAGGTATAAAGATACAAAGTTCACAACGAACACTTGATCCTGGAAGTTGAAAAACTTCAATATCAAGCTTGTAAATATAAAAATGATGAGAGAATTTTTAAACAAAGATAGAAGGATTAAACAAATCAATTTATCAATCAAAATTTAATCTTCATGATAAGAATTGTAACATAAATGATTTGAAAACACGTAATAGTGAACTATCTTTAGAAATCAATAAACTTAATAGTGAACTCTTATATGCAAAATTGACTTTTGAAAAGTTTGAGTTGTCCTTAAACATTGTTTAAGGTATAATCAAGTCTCAAATGAATCAGAAAATTAATGATGGTAAAAGTGGAGTTGGATAGTCTAACATTCCATTACCAATTAATCATGATTATACATGTTTACCTTCATTAATTAACACATCTGATGAAGAGACCTATGGATTACGTTTTCAACCAAAGTCAGACTTAATACCTCTAGTTAATGTTTCACTAACTATTGACCCTGTCATAAAAACTAAAATTCAAATTCATCATGACAATTCTTTTGTAGAAAGTGTGAAGAAAGAAGGTTAGTTAAAGAATGGGAAAGTGATGATGAAATAAAGTTTAAGGAAAATAAAAGTTGTAATGAAAAATCTTCATGTAAATCATCACGAGTTATCAATGAATTTTAGATGTTTTTATTTCTACAAATGATTGTTCAAAATTATGTAACAATCATAAGATTTGTAAAGAAAGAAAATGTGTCACAACATCTGTATCTGACTTAAAAACTGATTCAAGAACAGATTTATTTCAAAAGGCAGCATACATAAGGAAGATCATATCTTTAAAGAAACAAATGCTAGTTTCTTTAAAATTAAATCTCCTATTGCTGCTAACTCTATGAACAAGATGTTTGTGTGACATCCGGTAATTTTCTCTTACCAAACTCCGTTAGTTCCGTTACGTCTTGCATACACTTGTCGTGAGTACACATTAGTTGTCGTTAAACGTTGGTGACTTAACAATAATTAACAACAATCATTAGATAATAACTTAACTAAAAGTGTGATTATTAAGTTGTGCTTATGTGCTTACGCGATTTAAATATTATTTGTGAATTTATCTTGTAACGTGCCAACGTGTTATATTTATTGCATGTGTTTTGTAGTTATTGAAAATTATGCATGATTATTATTGTTAGTTATAATATTTGTACTTTGTAGTTAAAAAGGGTTAAAAAGTGTTAAAAGAGCAAGTTTTTATAAAATGTGATCAAGGAGGGATTAATTTGTAAAAACTACAAAACTTAAATATGGTAAAAACCCAACCCTAGCCCCCATAACCCCCTTGCGGCTGAAACCACCTCAAACACCTCCATCCCTTGCGATTTTGATCAACAACAACAATCAAGCATCGATTTTGATTAGTTCCAAGTGATTCCAACATGTAGCAAGCATCAATTCTTGATTTCTACGTGATTAAAGGTTAGAATTTATGGGTTTTTCATCAAGTTTTGATTATAGCCGAACCCTAATTCGATTCTTGTGCAAAATGTTGAATTTTTGATTGTTTGATGATTGTATGATGTTAGTTGTATTGTATTGATGATGGTTTACGTGGATTATACGAGAAATTCATGGTTTTGATGCGTTGTTCATACCTAACTAACAATAGTAACTTTTGAGCATGAACTTGATGATTTGATGATGAATTGATGATGTTATGATGTTAATGATATTGTATGAATGTTGGAATTATGATTATTATACAAGAAATCCATGAATTGATCATGTAGTTCATACCTTGCTATAAGTAGAACCTTTTGGATATGAGATTTGTGAATTATGATGATTTGATGATATTGAACATGTTTAAATGATAGTTATGAGCTTGAATAGGTATTGTGTTGATGAATTCATGATTGAATTGAGCGTTAGATTGATTTTGGGATGTTACATTCCCAAAAGGGAAACTTTAATTTTGAAGATCATTGGATATGTTAATTGATCATGTTCATGATGTTAGGGTTATGCTCGAATGTTTATTGATGGTGTCTAATGTGGTGGAATGTGTTAATTGGGTTGTATGGGTACTTGATTAGTTAATTGGGAAATTTGGACTTTTATGGATTATACATGATGATGGCTTGTGATAGGAGATTATAGAACCATGTTTGGAAATGTAATAGGTCATTGTTGGATATGTTGGTTGGCATGAATCTTGTTGAATAGTGGAATGATGATCGTCATACACGCATGCGAATCTAAGGCCCCAACTTAGTAGGATTGGTAGGGTTTAGGGTGTGAAGTCGTGAGTGGCTTCACATGGCATGTTGTGCATGATTAGACTTTATGTATGATGTAGTAGTTATGATGTAATTATAATTGTGTGGAACATGTTGACTACTTGAGATTCGCATGAGTTGTATGATAATCTAAGTTGTACGATGATCTTTGTAGAACAAGTGGTTGATGAAGTGATATACGTGAACAACTTGTATGATAACCATGTATGATGAGTTGCTATGCTTGATTAAATGGGATTTCAATTAATATGTCACCAACAGGTCAAACGGGTCAACTGGGCCAAATGTGTCTTGTTTTCTAAAACCTTTGGTCAATGAGTTTATCGAGCACTTTGGGTTGTTAATGATTCTGTGTACACGTACTCATGTACTCGTGTGTTCTAGGTAACCTCTAAAGGTTGTCTTTCCTCTCTCTCCCAAGTTAGCTTTAATATCATTCGTGTGCACACCAGGTGAGTTCATGCCGCACTTTGTTTTACACTCTCTTTTTGGGGAGATAGCATACTCGTTCTGAAACGCTTATGATTATAAGTTGTGTATAGTTTAGTGTAGTGCGATATACTATGAAAGTCCTCACACTTTCGGATCATTAATATTGAAACTAGCGGGAAATCTTGGGTAGTACTACTGGGTTTGACAAGCCCTACCTGTGCGACTCGAGGTCAAACGGGTGCAATATTGTCCTAACACATGGTGTGACGACCTAGTAAGTCGTAACGGGAGGCAATCAAACGAAACGCTGTCAGCCTCGATCGCGAAATCACTACGATTATTACTTGTGAATTTAACTAGCTATCAAATTCAACACACTCTTATGTTTTATAACTGTTACTGTTATGTTTTACGCAAACTCTTGAACTCACCAACTATTGTGTTGACTATTTTAGTATTGTATTCTCAGGTCGTGGTTAATGAAAAGCCTAGGAGCACTCACAGGTCAGCATTTGTGGGTCAACATTGTTGGGAACATTTGTTGGTTCTTACTATTGGAATTATTGTGCATTTTGTTTTGAACAACGGTTGGCGCGTGTTTGCGCATTTTACATTACATTACATTACTTTGGTTTGTCTTGTTTACTGAACGCTCCGGCACTGTTTTAAAGTTTTAAACTCTAATTTTGCTTGAATGTTTCATATAGAGTCGTTCTGAGTAACTAATGACTGAGATCCTTGTCCGTGCACACGCCTCGCGGTAAAACCCCACTCGTGGATTTTGAGGATGTGACAGATTGGTATCAGAGCCATTGGTTATAGGGAACTAGGTTGCATACACACTAGTCTATGACTGCACAGTTTGTTAGTTACTCATCACTTATTTCCTTACTGTATACTCATTGGCATACGCATCACGTACTTCGCAGCATGGCATCGTTGTCCAGAGATTTAGGCAAGAGACCTGCATGGTCTGAGTCACCTCCTCCTTCTCCTCTACCTGATAGGGGATCAGACTGGGCTCGACATCCTTATCCTTCTGAAGAGATGGATTGGGATCAGCCATTCGCATTACCCGAGTGCGATCCTCTGCGGAACTGGAACTTCTATCCTACCTATATACACCGCATGGTTTACAGGGAGCGTGTACCAGCTGTAGCTCCTACTCGACCCAGGACTAGATCATCAATAGCTTCTCCAGCACACACACTTTCTTCCCTAGACATCCCACATGAGCAGGCGTTTGCAGCCTTAGTGGCTACGTTAGACACTAAGCCACAACGCAATAGAGGACTCACTGATGAGAACTCCACTTTACGATATGAGATGCGTCAGTTGCGTTTCCAGGTAGAGATGCTTCAGGAGCGACTTTCGATGGCTATTAGTGGGCATCATACTCTGGCAGGAAGTGTGCTAACGCTTACCGAGCGCATGAACGCGCAGGATCATCAGAACATAGTGGTAGATGATAGATTTACTGACCTAGAGGCACAGCTAGCGGCGCTTCAAATTGCCAAAGCCCCTACTCCTGAGGAAGATCCTATTAAAGAAGACCCAGAGGAAGAACCTGAAGAAGAACCGGAAGAAGCCCGAGGAAGAAGAACCAGCAGAGATGGAAGAGGACAGGGATGGATCGGACGTATTGGATTGATTCTACATTTATATGACTTGGACTATATAGTGTTTCTTTTCTTTTGAAACCTATGTGGGAAGGGTTGTTTCCCACCCAACAGAATTTTTTTTTGACATTGATAGAATATTTTGTGAACCATTTACAATTTATTTATCTTTGGTTATTATTTTTGTTATAAATGTTGTGGTTGTGGTAAATTCATTATTTCTTATTATTTACTGTACTTCAATGAGAATAATGTGTTGGATGTTACTCATTATTATATTTGTGAATGTAAAGTGAAATATGGACGCAAGAGGTAGAGGACGTGGATGTGGCCGTGGATGTGGTGCCGGTGGTCGTGGTACCGGTGCTATAAACATGACCCCTGCTGAATTAGCTGCCCTGATAAATCAACATGTGTAAGCAGTGGTTGGTGCACAAGCTGCACAATTTGGAGGTAAATGATGACCTCGATCACCAACCGCATAAATTTTTCTACTAGATGGTTAACCCATTTGATCGGACTAAATAATCACAAAATGTTGAATACAGGACCGCCAGCGTGCACATATAAAGCGTTCGTGGACTGGAAGCCCCACACGTATAGTGGAGCTGAGGGAGCTGTAGGGCTCGTACGTTGGTTTGAGAAGACCGAGTCAGTCTTCTCTAAATGCAGCTATCCAGCAGTGGATCAAGTGAAGTATGCCACGGGGACGCTTGAGGGTGCAACACTCTAGTGGTGGAATGCCCAAGTACAAATGCTTGGTCAGGCAATCGCCAATGCTTTACCATGGGATGAATTCAAGGAAATGATGATGGAGGAATATTGTCCTCGTAGCGAAGTTCAAAAGCTGGAAGCCGAATTTTGGCAGCTTAAGATGGGAGGATCAGAGATAGAGGCCTACACAACAAGGTCTCACGAATTGGCAACGCTTTGCCCAGGCATGATCGACACGCCGTTAAGCGGATTGAGCTTTATCTACGCGTTTGGTTTCGAAGATACAGAGCATGGTGACTGCTGCAACCTTCCTACTATTCAACAGGTGATCCGACTAGCCCACAAACTCACTGATCAAGCGGTAGAGCAGGCAACTACCCAAGCAGGGAGTTGTAGCAAGCGTGCCCAACAATAAACGCTAGTGGGACGGCTCAGGCAACAAGGGATCGTCATCAAACAGTCAAACTCAGCAGCAACAACATCATTAGCAACAGAAGAGGTTCGATAACAATAGAAGCTTCAACCAGACGACTCCCTCAAACCAAGGGCCAAGCTGATACGGAGGGAGACACCCAAAGTGCAACCGGTGTAACTATCATCATATGGGCAGATGTGACAACTTCAAATGCCAGCGCTATGGAAAGATTGGACATGCAGCAAAAGACTGCCTTGGCGAGCTGATGAAAAAGCCACAACAATCCTAGGAAACCACCCAAAGGCTGCTTTGAATGTGGGAAAGAGGGCCATTACAGGAGAAACTATCCTCAGTTGAGGAAGGACGGGAATGGTGCAAACAACAACAACAACAACAACAACAACAACCTGGCAATGGCAACAACATCGGTGGTAACAACGGTGGAACAAAAGGGAGAGCCTTTGTTATCGGTTCAGGTGGCCCTAAACGACCCTACTACTGTTACTGGTAAATTTTCTGTTAACGGTCATTTTGCTACTATACTGTTTGACACTGGAGCTGATAGAAGTTTCATCTCCACTAAGTTTAGTAGCCTCTTAAGTGACATGCCCTCACATTAGAATCTAACTACACCATAGAGTTAGCTGATGGTAAGCAGATTCACGTAACGCATATCCTTAGAGATTGCAAGATAGAACTTGCTGGTCATACATTTGACATAGATCACACGCCTGTTACACTAGGGAGTTTTGATGTAGTAGTAGGCATGGATTGGCTTTTCGACAAGCAGGCGGAAGTCGTATGTCACGAGAAGATCATACGAATCCCTATTGGTGAAGAAATTCTTACGGTCAGAGGCGATAGAAGTGGTGCAGTGAGGGTTATCATCTCATTCATGAAAGCACATAAGTTGTTGCGGAAAGGTCGCTTAGCCATATTAGCCCTCGTTACTGATAAACAACCAGAAGAAAAGAGGATAGAGGATATCCGTATTGTTCATGACTTTCCTAAGGTGTTTCCAGAGGATCTGCCTGTATTACCACCTCATCGTCAAGTTGAATTCCAGATTGATTTGACTCCAGGAGCCGCTCCGATTGTGAGAGCACCTTACTTGTTAGCTCCGAACGAACTACAAGAATTATCTGCTCAACTAAAGAGCTATTGGATAAAGGGCTTATTCGACCGAGCTCATCGCCTTGGGGAGCACCAGTTCTGTTTGTCAAGAATGTGCATCAACTATAAAGAACTGAACAAGGTTACGATCAAGAATAGATACCCACTACCATGTATAAATGCTTTGTTCGATCAACTTCAAGGATCAAGCTATTATTCTAAGACTGACTTGAGGTTTGGGTACCATCAACTAAGAGTTCGAGTGGAAGACATCTCGAAGACCGCTTTCCGTACACGTTACGGTCATTACGAGTTCTTGGTCATGCCATTTGGGTTGACAAATGCACCAGCCGTATTCATGGACCTCATGAATCATGTGTGCAAACCCTATCTCAATCAGTTTGTTATTGCGTTTGTCGATGACATATTGATCTACTCAAGGACTAAGGAGGAACATGAAGAGCACTTACGTTTAATCTTGGAATTACTTAGAAAGGAACAACTGTATGCCAAGTTCTCCAAGTGTGATTTCTTGATACGTGAAGTGCAATTCTTGGGTCATATTGTTAATGAGAAAGGAATACATGTGATCCTACAAAGATTGAAGCAATAAAGAATTGGGCGTACCCAACGCAAGCAAGATACGACAGTTTCTTGGACTGGCAGGATACTACCGGTGATTCATTGAAGGATTTTTAAGATCGCTCAACCTCTCACAGCCTTGACTCAAAGGGAACAATGTACAAATGGGGTGAGAGTCAGGAATCTGCTTTCCAATTACTGAAATAGAAACTGTGTAGCGCACCGATATGGCGTTACCGGAGGGAAGTGATGACTTCGTAGCTATTGTGATGCTTCTATTCAAGGACTGGTTGTGTCTTGATGCAGCGAGATAAAGTGATAGCTTATGCCTCAAGACAACTAAAGGTACATGAGAAGAACTATACCACCCATGACTTGGAACTGGTGAGGTAGTTTTTGCCTTAATGATCTGGAGACATTACTTGTACGGTACCAAGTGCACTATTTACACCTACACAAGAGTCTTCAGCACATCTTGAAGCAGAAGGATTGAACATGAGGCAAAGACCTGGGTAGAATTATTGAACGACTATGATTGTGCTATCAATATATCCGGGAAAGGCTAATGTAGTCGCCGACACGCTGAGTAGAAAGGAACTGCTAAGTACCAACGAGTGCGAGCTTTGCAACTTACGATTAGTACACGGCTACCTGAACAAATCCGAGAGGCTCAGACAGAAGCTCTGAGAGCAGAAAATTAGGTCTGAATCATTACGGGAATGGATAACAGTTTGAAGTAAGGCGGACGGAATTCATTATTTCATGGACAGACTTTGGGTACCTATGCATTGAAATCTGAGAGACTTGGTTATGAGTGAGGCACACAAGTCTAAGTACCCTATACATCCTGGATCCGACTAGATGTATCATGACCTGAAGGCACACTACTAGTGGCCTACATGAAAGCGGATGTAGCTACATATGTGAGCAAGTGCTTGACCTGCTCGAAAGTAAAAGTGGAATATCAGAAACCATCTTCCTATTTGTAAGTGGGAACATATTTCAATGGATTTCATTACCAAACTACCCTGGACTCCTACCAATTGTGACACGATATGGTTATCGTAGATCGATTAACGAAGTCGCTCATTTCTTGGCGATAAAGGAAACGGACAAAATGGACAAGTTAACCCGACTCTATCTGAAGGAAATAGTTTCGAGACATGGTGTGCCAGTCTCAATTATTTCTGACCGCGATGCTCGTTTTACATCGCACTTCTGGCAGTCATTACAGAAATCTTTGGGTACGCGATTAGACATGAGTACCGCTTATCATCCGCAAACCGATGGTCAATGTGAGCGTTTGGAGGACATGCTACGTGCTTGTGATTGACATTCGGATAATAACTGGGAAGTTCACCTACCATTGGTGGAATTTTCTTACAAAATAGTTATCACACCAGCATAAAGGCAGCACCTTTTGAAGCCTTGTATGGATGAAAATGTAGATCACCATTTTGCTGGGCTGAAATTGGTGATAGTCAGCTACGGGTCCCGAGTTAGTGCACGAGACCACCGAGAAGATTGTACAGATAAGAACCATGTGGCTGCAGCACGTAACAGACAGAAAACTACGCAGATAAGCGACGGAAACCTTGGAGTTTCAGGTCAGCGACAAAGTTTTACTGAAAGTCTCACCGTGGAAAGGCGTAATTCGATTTGGTAAAAGAGGAAAACTAAATCCA
>JACCIY010001495.1:0-30000 GCA_025506505.1 Flaveria sonorensis
TTCCTGAGATAGAGACTATGGCACAGCACACCCTCAGTAGATAAGGAAGTTAAAGAATGAATATGATCAACTACCTGAGTGCCACAGGACTTTATCAGGCAGCTTCACTTCTTCCCTTATCCTTTGAGTACATAGAGTTTGAATATCCCAAGCAGCTGGAGGAACAAGCCATAAAAGAAAGAAAGCTGCTAAGAGAAAGCTAAGGAAAGAAGCTGCAAGGTCAAGGGTCATCATCCCAAAGCCAAAGAATTCTGAAGATAGACAAAGGATGATGAGCTTCTTGAAGCTGTAACGGATTCTCCGGAAGGAGGCTTGGTCCTATGTCTCTATCCATCATGGATGAGCATATAAGAGTGATCAAGCAGAAGATTAAAAGAGAGAGCTTGTAGACTTGCATTCTCCACCAAGTCCAGCTCACCTAAAGTTAGGTGAAGGTTGAAACCCTTGAGAAACACAACCTGATCCTAGAGCTGCATCTCAGCCAACTTCATCTTCTGATCCACAACAAGGTTCTCCTCTCTCTCCATCTGAACCTGTGAGAGAAGAGATCCCAACTAAAAGGGACACAACAGAACAATCTGGTGCTGAAGACCATCCTCTCAGTTGAAAACTTCAAAGAGGAGGAAAGGATGGCCAGAAAAAGTGTTTCAAGAAGAAGAAAACCCAAGGCATCCACCTCCACACCTCAGGATGAGTCAGAGCATCCTGAGGAAGTGCATGAAGAGGTTGCTCAACCAACTCCTATTCAAGTATAGCCTCTTGCCATTGGAAGACCCATCTTGTCCTGGATGTTAACTGCCAATTCAAACAGATGGTATGTCATCAGAGATCAAGAGGTCAAGATGTCTACTTCTAGCAGGACATGCTTGATCTTCCTTTACATGATCTCTATAACAGGAGAGATACTATGAAAGTCTAAGGATCCTGACCAGATGATAAGAGAGGCTTGGTCTTGATCCTAATGAGGACTATCAATATCTGAAGTACTTCTCTTTTGGTAGCATCAGCCTAGGAGGAGTTTGTAAGGTAATATCAGAAGATTATAAGGCTGATGCAACCAAAGGAGCCAAAACAACCAAAGGTCTTCCTGCATGCATGCCTGAATGTATAAAGTAGAAGTGCTTCGGAGTTTTACACACTACGTCAGAAAATACTCTAAGTGTAAAATCTTCTGAAGCCAAAGTCCAAATCTTCCAAAGCCAAGATGAAGTCTTCCGAAGCTTCAGAGACAAAGTCTTCCAAAGCACTTTTGCTGTGAAGACTGATTTCTTTCGAAGACAGAGAAAGACATGCTTTCTATGATCTACTTTACATAAAGCTGACACACTTTTCGTAGTAACTCTGAAGACTCACCAACTTGTATGAGTTGGTGAAAAGTCCATGCTTTTGTAAACTGTAGATTAAGGTCTTTGTCTGTACCTTTCTACTTTTGTACCTGTAAACCTTTTTGTAATAGAAAAGGAAGTGAGCTATGGCATGTCATAGTCACTAGTCAAAAGACAATCTTCCTTTTGACTTTAGATTGATCTTGTTGTCTAGATTAGTCAATTCCAACTGTCCTTCTAAGTATTGACGGTTGTAGGATGTAGTATAAAGAGTATCAGGTTCTTGTAATTTAGATATGCTTTGTAACACTTGTAATAGAACTTGAGAGCATATACAACACTCCTTGAAAACCATATTTCTGTATTATTGTTGCTTGTTCTATCTCATTACTTACTTGTGTTCATAGTATCCTCATAATCAAACCCGGTTACCTATTTGAACTGTTAAGTGTTCCAAGTCTCTCCTCATTATGAAACTGATTGTGTTAGGCACCCTTACTTGGTCCTGCATATATATATATATATATATATATATATATATATATATATATATATATTATTATATATATATATATACACATACACACACACACACATACATACAGGAAAGAGTTCAAATGCAAACCAAATCTTATTAGTTGCTGTTTAATGTAGAGTTAGTTCAAATGAAAAACCAATATAAATTGCTAAGATTAATAAACCAAATCTAAACCATTGATTTGCCTAAGATCCAAAGATTTATGGTTCAAAATGATATTAAAAATGGTCCCACTAATACAAATATGTACCTTTTTATTAAAAAAAACTAGAACCATGGATCTTAACCAAATCAAGACTTAGATTTAGTTTAAGAGTTTTATCAATTTCTTTTGGTTTGCATTTAAACCCTACACACACACACCACACACACACACACACCACACACATATATATATATATATATATATATATATATATATATATTTATATATATATATATATATTTTATATATATTGTTCTTATAAAGTTTAGGGGAAGATTATTGTACAAAGTGATTTTTCCGGTGCGAAGTGTACGAAATAATTACGCAAGAAGGAACATTTCGGGTGAAATTATAACGCAAGAGTTGGAATTAATCACGCAGTGATGGAATCATCACGAAAAGGTGAAATTACCATGGAAAAAGTATTCTTGCGTGATAACTTCATCTATTCGTGATAATTCACGCAAGTGTAATCTTTCTTATATGATAATTACTTTTTCTTGCAAAATCTTGAGACACAAGTGTAATTTTACAAAAAATTAAAACACCTAATACAACTTATTAAACATTAGATACAAGTGTTTTATACAATCATTCATATTTTACCCCTCATTTAATATACTTCTAATTAATACATGAATTAATACAAATTAGAGTTAATTACATAGATAGTCCTTGTAGTTTTTGTAAAATAACAGGTTTGGGTACTAAGATTTTAAAGTAACAAGTTTGTGTATTGTGGTTTAAGTTTTGTAACATGTTTGGGTATTAACACTAACTTCTGTTAATTTTTTTGTTAAGTTTGGCTGAAATGACTATTTTACCCTCATATGGACCATTTATGAAATTAGCTAAATTTGATTTTAGAAGGGTCATTTTTGTACTTAGTAAAATAAAAAATCAATTAATGTTTTACTTAACCAGCATGTGTAACCCGTGTTGACCTAAAAACCAAAAACATCACTAGGCGGCAAAAACTAAGACCCGGCGACCATCGCACCAAACACCATCGACTTTGAATTTGGGCACACCCAACGAGCACCACCGGCCACTAACACAATCCGACACCAACCACCACCACCATTATCTAAATCGATAAACACAAATTACTTTGGAAATCTTTTCCTTTGAAACCTCTTTATTATGATGGGTTCACTATTATTGTGGATTAATCACAAACCCATCACCACACATAAAATCCAGGAACTAGACAAACCCACGGAATTGTTAAATTATGGGATTTAACCACAAACCCATCACAAAACACAAGAAGCACGTCTTTTGTTATAGACAGATTTAACCATAAACTCATAGATGTGCTTAAAGGATAAAGCCCTAATCTTGTTAAGCCCTCAATCGGCGCTGTTTGCGACGGGTTTAATCGGTGGAGGTGTGGCGGTTTCAGGTAATGATGCGACAGAGATCGTTGTGGGTTCAAGTGACAGTGCAACGGAGATGAAGATGCTGATTTGAAGATGAAGAAGTTGGTCTTTAATGGAGATGAAGATTACTCATGTATTGATGTTGCTCCTGTTTCATTTGAATTAGATATTTAATTTTTATTATTATTTATATTTATGTAAAATATGAAATAGTCCCTCAAATATCAAACACATTTAGTAAGTCACATATGAAATGACTCCAATGCCATTCAATTTGATAGAAAATCTAACTTCTGTTAGTATTAATATCTGAACCCGTTACAAATTCAAAAGTTAATACTCAAATTTGTTACTTTTTTTGCTTAGTATTAAACATGTTATTTTACACAAACTACAAGGACCATCTATGTAATTAATACATAATTTAATAATGTAAGATTAATGCACTATATCATTATTATATTATTTATAATACTTTAAATTAATATTTAAATTTATTAATAAGTATTATCTTATTTGAATGTTTAACTACATAATTACTAAATACTTTTATAATAATAATAATAATAATAATAATAATAATAATAATAATAATAATAATTATTAAATTTATAAATAAGTATTCTTTTATTTAAATACTTAACTATATAATTACTATACTTTTATAATACTATATCTCTTTTATCTATTTCTATACTGTTATGTAAAGCATATGATGAATACACACTTGTGATTATACTTAAAATTTAAGACATTTAGTATAATTTTTTAACATAAGGTAAAAGTGATATATACAATAGTTCCTAGTTTGCTCATATTTAATAATTTCTGCCAATTAATAAATTATTTAATATATATTTATTTTAAGTCCTATCTTATTTTAAATTAATATTAAAATATAAACATTTATTATTTATATTTTTATAACGTTATACTATTTGATTTAAGTATTATTTTACTTAAACACTTAAGAATGTAATCACTAAATATTTACATATTGATAATAATAATAATAATATAATAATAATAATATATATAATGATAATAATAATAATAATAATAATAGTAATATAATAATAATAACAACAATAATAATAATAACAATAATAATAATAATATAATAATAATAATAATAATAATAATATACCCAAATATATCAACGTTTAAGACAGGTCAGAAAAGATGTTTGATAACACTGCCGCATCACTATATACAACAAATAGAAAAAACTATGAGTAGTGACGGCGTAGGTTTTCTCAATGTTACCATAATAATTTTCTTTGTCTCCAACCTAATATATCTCTACTTTAATTTTTTTACAATTTTACATTTAAACCTAGTAGGATTTTTTTAAAACTACCCACAACACTATCTTTCTTTTTGTTTTTTTTCCCAAATTGATACCTACTCATTTTGACTTTTTTAAAATTTTATATTAAGCCTTAGAGTTATGTCAAATTTAATCACTTGAACTTTTTTTTTAAGTTTTATACTTAAGCCTTTGAGTTATGTTATATTTTCTTTTAATTATTTTACAATAGAGCTCGTTTCGTACGTAACCTTTCTTCAGGTGGTTAGTACTAATGTATAAATCATCAATATTTAATCTTTCAACTTTTATAAGCCCCGCCGTATAGCACGAGTCACACCACTAGTTTACATAAATAAAGAGTCAAAATTACAAAAAAAGGAAAAAAAGTAAAAGGGTAAAATAACTTCAAATATATATTGCTTTGCCCACAGGAAATCGTTACTAGAGAATCGCATGAAAGCACTTAATTCATGAAAATCAAGGGTTCACAACTTAAAAGTAAAAATTCAAATCAAAGTGATGAAAAATAACCTTTTATTATAAACTGATATGAGAAATGATTAACGGAGAATCAAGAATTTTTTTTCATGTGGGGTCATTAATATTCGGTATTCCGATTTGTCACTCGACTTGTCATTCCCCCACTGGTAGCGGAAACACGAGGATGCGACAGACAGAATCGTCACAACACATTGGAGGCCTAAGAGAATCACTAAATAATTTTCCGTCAATAGATTATGACGTAGCCTAACACATAAGAACAAGTTCTAATAACAGTCAATACCATAACGTCATTTCATACGTGCACAATTGATCCAAAAGTTTCAAACCGGAACAACCAAGTGCAAATACAAATACAAACCAAAAGACAATTCAAGTTATGACCTGTACACAATTAACCTAACTGGACCTCGTTTGACCAAGTTATCACCTTTAAAAATGATCAAGATTTCTAATAACAAAATGCTAAAATCCAAACCTTTGTCCTTTTCACCCAATTACACAATTCTTGATTTCGTTTGACCCCAGACTTCAACCAGCTATTGTTTTATATTCCATTTGACTTATTAACCGATTTAGACCATTAGTTAGACAACTTGTTATTTAATAATTTAACGTTTTGGTACGCTTTCTTTGTCGATAAACATCCAAAATTTAAACTTTTCACGATTATCCATGTTTAGTCGATCCATTAAGATTATTTTAGTGTTTTAATGAAAAAGTATTGTTCCTAATTGTCCATAAGGACTAGAGTACTACATATTACAAAACTAAAGTAAACAATTATAAAAAATCATAAAATTAGGGTTTACCGGCGATCAAAATCCCCAAACATGCAATTTTTTCACAATCCAACCATAATATAAAGATTAGATAAACATTAAATGATGACTTTTAATGGTTTTTTGTGAATGATATCAAGAACATAAACAAATAAAAACTAAAAGTATCAAAACAAATGATTTGCTTACCAGAAAATACATAGATGATCAAGACTAGACAAGATAAAGATTTAATCACCAACAATTGATCAAGAACAAAAAAGATAATGATGATAAAGAACGAGTGATAATGGCTAGGGTTACACTAGAGAGCATATAACAAAGATTTAATCACCAGGTCAAGTTGCATTACATGTTGTATAAAAGTGAATTTAGTTATGTGCGGATGGTTTTAACGGACCTTTTATTGATTACTTTAGATATAAAGATTTGATAATCTTATAAACCAATAATATATTAGTGTTTATCTTAAATCATTCAAAATTCAATTATTTACATCATTAAATAATTACTTTTGTAGATGCGTAGATGATATAATTCACAAAACATAACAAGGTATAAAACGTTTTATAAAAATTATAAGCATCACACTTTGCTTGCTCTTGTGTTTCTATACTCAAAAATAGAACCACAAATAACAAATTGAGGACCAATTATAAGTTAAAAGGGTAAAAAAAAATTAGATCGGGGAAGGAAAAACAATGTTAAATCAAAAGTGCCAAAGGAAAAAAGATATTGAAATGATTCAAACATCCGATGTAAAGGATTTGATGTCTACCACTTACAACTGAGGAGAATTATCAATGTTACAACTTTTATTGGCTCAAGTTTTAAAATCTATTGGGGTCACTATATTTTCCGGAAAACACTTCAAAATGATTGGGGTCACTCGACCTCATTTGGATGTATGTAGTTTCGCCTATGGGAATGACGCATGATTCAAAAATGAAATATACGAATTGTTGTGTAAAAGACTATTTAACCCTTAATAACTCAATAATCAAAAGAAGTGTGTATTTTTTATGAATAGAAACTAATAAGGTTTTATTAATTTATAAGAAGGATGAATTTACCCAAGCTATCTAACAAACTTTTTATTAGTGGGTTTGACCTGTGCTATATAGTGCAGTTATAAAAGTTGAAAACTTTAATTCTGATTATTTATACATTAGTACTAACCACCCGAAAAAATATTACGTGCGAAATGCTGATAAAAAATATAATCAATGCGCAATGTAGAAGCGTAAATGTTTATAATAAGTAATCAATGCGCAAAACAAGACGCCAATGAAAAACTGGTAAATATAGATGAATTTGTTTTCAAACAGTATAGATGATGCATGAACCTTAGATATGCAACCCTAGCCTTAAGCGTGCCTGCAACCTGAGAATACATGCTAAAATATGTCAACACAAAGCTTGGTGAGTTCACAGGTGTAAATCAATAAATATGTTTTGAGTGTTTACAAGGTAGAAGTAAACAAAGGTATACCATAGATAGCTAGCCTATACGTCAAGTTACTTAGCGTTTTGAACCGAAGCTAACTGTTTATGAGTTGTTTTGCCTTCTGTCACGTCTTATCACAGAACAATAGCAAGTGTCTAGGTCAATTAAACACTCGTTCGACCTCCAGTCGAGTTAGCGCGACTAACGCGGGTGTGGCTTGTCAAACCAATAGTACTACTCAAAATTACCTCGATAATTCGATACTAACGGTTCGAGTGTGTAAGGACTTGTGTGATAATGTTTACACTACAATAACATGCTATATACCAATAATACTAAAACCATAAAATAAAATAGTTTGCATGCTTCTTCCCCAAAAAGAAAAGTATAAAGTGGGACCGTGAAGACTCACCTTAGATGCGTAGGAAAACCATGAAGTGTAAAAACCAAAAGCTAATCGTTACCTTACATATGTGGGTGCATGAGTATGCATACATGATGGTGAAATGAACCCCGTTGTATCCAAACAACGTAAACTGTTAGTGTGTTTGAAAAATGTTTGACATTTTCACAAAATTGACTTTTGTTTACCAAAGTTGACTGGACTAGCCTGACGACCCGTTAGTTATTCAAATAAGTAAAAATATGTTTAGTCATGCTCAAATAGTTCAAATAGTAATTCATATAAAGTTTCATGTCAGAAATCTATTTTTGGAAAGTCTCTATTTTTAGAAAGTTTCTATTTTTGAAAAGTATGGCATTGTTACATATGTTGCAATCCGTTTTTTCAAAACTATGAAGCGCATTACAACAAACATCTCAATTATACATGTAACACACCCAACAATCATTCATAATATGTTAACATAACCTAGAAACTTTATTATGTGATGTGTGTAAAGTTATATATATTTTTAGCAAGGAATTTTCACACAATTGAGTTTTAATTTAAGAAACGATTATCACTTTCAAACCAACAGCACACAATAGGCAAGTGCACATATCGCATAGCAGTATAGTTTCAGACAAGAATCGAGTATCGATCTGTGGACACAATGGCTCCCAATACTAAATCATCATCACTATTTAACCGATCAATTGAGTTTGAATTTGCAAATATTGAGTTAATTAAAGTGACTAGCAAGCTAAACTAACAAATCAAGGAAGTAAAGATGAAGATACATAATCAATTAAAGATAACACTTGGACTTTGATTCCACTTAGCAATGAATTAACAACTAGCACAAACTCGAGGTGAGTCCATTTTTTACACATAATACATGGAAGTAGCCTAAAACCCCGTCAATGATATCTAGACATATAATCATTCGGAAAGCTAGAACGATAAACTATAATAGCCACCTAAGTTATGCCATGAGGACTAATGATGCAATTATGTCAATGTTAAAGATGAATTAGACTCCCGTTAGGGTTACCTAATTCCACAAATCTTTGGAAAGTTAAAACGATAAACCATGATAACCACCTCAACTTAGATAAAATAAACAAAAATACAATTACATTTCAACTCGTAAACTTCATACCACGATTACAAAATAATTCATAACAAATGACAAGGGAGATTCATGACAACACCATGGTTTTCTCAAACATAAGCATAAGGATGCACATTTGACCAATTTTACTAAACTTTCAACCTTCATTTACCATTCCTAGTCAAATGTCACAAGACTACATACAAAAGATGCAATTATATGCATAAGTCTTGTAAGAACATGAAGTTTTCCAACATAACATGCGTACAACACTCACAAGGTTGAACATTTCATCAAACTAGAACAAACACACGCAATCATTGAATAATAATCAAGCTTCATCGTAGCATCAACATAAACATCACCAAGAATCATGTACAAGTTGTTAAATCATGCTAGGTTTCATCTAATCCAAGTGATAATAAGTGTTTAACCTATGAGGCTTACAAAAAACACACCCAAACTCAAAAACATGGAAGAACTCATAATAGATCTAGAGAGATTCAATCCAATCTTGAATTGAAAGGGGGGTCAAGAACTCTTGAAGTAGACCCAAAATCACTTAAAGGGTTGAGAGAGGCTAGGGTTTGAGGTAATTTGAAAGTTATGATGAAATAGGGGTGAAATTAGGTTAAAAACCCGATTCTGCTCCGCACATGGGCATGTGGGATAAGTTAGTAGCTCGTGTAGGCTGCAGTTTTCCACAGCATCATACTACACATCGACATGGCCAGGTAGGGTGCCTACATGCCCGAGTTAGGAGCTTTTCTTCACAAACTTTAGCTTTTCTTCAAATTTCCATAAAAAATCATCAAATGACCACTGGGGACTACAACATTCAAGTATAACACAAATAAGTGTATAAATAAATGAATTTGCAACAAAAACGCTTCAAATGAGGGATACTATGTATTGTTAAAATGTATATTTATTCATATATCAAACATCCCCACACTTGAACTTTGCTTGTATTCAAGCAAACTCTAATACAATAATTTAACAAAATAGCTCCCATTGACAGAAAAAATTGGTGAGAAGCAATCCACTGGTTAAATAAGATCCAAACTCATGATTAACACTCGAGCAGAGCACATTCATAAGATAAAACCCAGTGTTTTGAACAATTTGTGCTTCTAAAAAACTAGAAATATTCAGATGAGCATCACATACCTATGACATTTATTTATGCATGAGTGTAAACCCCTCACAAAATCACTCAACACTTGGTTATTTGTATGTATAAGTGTATAAGTGAATCACTCAATGCCAATCGATGAGACATACATAGTAATATGCTTGCAAAAAGATCAAATCTCCACCAACTAACATGAGCAAATGTAAGAATCAAGAGAAATTTGATGGGTTGTAACGGGGCTTGGGTTATAAGGTATGGAATTTTGGTAAAAGTGGCTAAACGGTTAAAATCCGGATTCATTAGATTCTAAATGTATACAATCACAATTATTACACGGAAAAGAAAATTGACAATTAATTTAAAACATTCAATAAATGAGCTCATACTATGATTCTTTTTTCTAAAGCACAAAATTGCTCACTTTTGATCATTCTTTCCTAATACAGCAACATGGCCATGTAGGGGCGCTTGCGTGCCCAAGTCAGGAGCTTTTATTTACAAACTTCAGCTTTTCTTTAATTTTTCATAAAAAATCATCAAATGACTACCGGAGACTACAACATTTAAATACAACACAAATAAGTGTATAATAAATGAATTTGTAACAAAAATGCTTCAAATGAGAAATAATAATCATTATGCCCAAAGTTTCCTAATTTAAAATGTAAGAACACAAGTTGCATAAATTTCATCTAAAATCTCCTAAAATGGCCCATATCACATCATCATATCATGTTCTACATATATTATATTCAACATTAATCACATCAAGTCATAAAAGTTTCCATAAATAGCAAGCATATTCATACGATGCGTTTTTCGTTATTCAATTATTCCCAATGCATTCTTATGCTCTAAACATCATATAACAATTATCACATCTCATCAAACATGCATAAATCATCATATATAACCAATTACCTAGAAAGTTTCCTTTAATGGAAAGTACTCGAATACCGAGCCAAAATCGAAAGTTCAAAACACTAATTTTCATCCATTAGCATGAATTAACATCCCTGAACCAACAATTCAATCCAATTTCATTAAAATCATATAATTTCTAAAAAAAATACCAAACTAAAGTTTCCATTATAAGTAACTCTCGGTTTCTTCATCAATACAACATAATTTAACAAAACCAATTCGTACAAAGATCATTATATTAAATACTAACACATAATCCATCATCAATTTCAATCAATTTCAAGTTTTGATTAAAGTTTGGATACTAGGGTTTATGTTCATCATGATAATCAAAAGTTTAAAATAAAACTAAATACTTACATGTTGATGCAAGGAATCGCGAGCTAAAAGTGTTTTGATGCAAGAAACGTCTGAATTCCAACTATAGATGCAAGAATCAAAAGCAACATGTGTATGTGTGTTCTTGGTTTGCGAAAAAGAGAGAAAGATGGGGAAGGGGACGGCCAAATAGGATTAGGGTTGGGTTTACACTTTTTATTACAAGAAATACCTCTGTCGTTTCGTAAAATCGTTTTAATGTTATGCGGTTGAACTTTTTCTACACCGAACCCACCAAATGCTCACATAATATAAAAGAAATATTAAAAACATGAAAAAATATTTTTTTTGTAGTTTAAAGTCATTTTTATAATAATCAGGCTTTGAAAGCCGAAAATGCGCGAAAACACGTAAGTGTTAGAAAATTCCAAAATTTCACAACTAAGCTAAACATCTAATCATATAAGTATATAACACGTAATTTCATACCAATTTTGATTGTTTGAAAATTATTTTGATAAATCATCATCGTTCGAGGACAAGCGTGTGTGCGATCTGACAATTCTCTGAATTACCGTTACGTGTAAGGTTCGTGAATGTTTGTGCAATCAATGAAAACATTAAATACATGAATGTATGATCGGAAAACAATGTTTGTATTGATCAGAAAGTAACCTGAAAATGTCAGGTGTCACGAATATGAGCAAATTAGAAACTATTATATATAATACTTATATCTTATGTTTATAAAGTTATATTAAGTATCTTAAATTTTAAGTAAAATTACAAATGCGTCCTCAATAAATGCTTTATATAATAGTATAGATTAGGATCCATTGATGCCTATCGTTATACCATTTTGAACATATTTTTATAACATGCTCATTTCATTCGAGTGATATGATTGTTCCTCATGGTTGTATTCATCGCTTCTTTTCATACTATATATATCTTAAATTCCGGAAAGTCAATGTATATGGAGAACATTGTTCGGCAAACAGTGACCTGTTTATTTTTTTAACTTTTTTTATTTTTTATTTCGCATGAGCAATTGGTGGGTTGGGACTATTACACATAAGATGGTGCACCAACGGGTCATTTGTGTGCTCCGCTTTAGTTTTTTTTTTTTTTTTTTTTGAACAACCATCTATTTTATTAAAAAAAACTAGCAAGATGCTAGAGAAAATACAAAGAGAAGATAGAATGTAACATTACAATATAAAGCTGCACCATTTTTTCCATTCTAAATTACACATTTTCCCTCTAATTTTCAACCAAAGATAGCATAGTGATTTTATGTCACCCATTACGTCCTTTGCTTCCTTGAGCTTCCCATTAAAAACATTCTCAATTACAGCTTTCCAATGCACCAAAGTGATGTTAGAAAATGGAGTGAATTAAAATTTTTTTGTGTACTCCGCTTTCACAAGACATGAATATCAACCCCCCCCCCCCCCCCCCCCCCCCCCCCCCTCCTTTTCTTTTTTTTGTTCTTTAGATTTTTATTTTACTTTTCTGTTATATGGCAATTATATTTTGAGACTCTTTTATCCTCTCTTTTGTTTCAACTTTTAATTCTTTGATTTTTTTTGGGATTTTTTAAGATTTCTTCTTTTTAGATTGCGGACATACCCTAGCGACATTTTGATCTTTCTTTTGGTTTCCATATAATTGTAATTCAAGGTTTGACTTAAATTTTAATTGGTTTTGATCACTCTTATTGCTTTTTTCAACGTAATATTTAACCGAAGCACAAACGTACAAGTTATCAAAATTGATTCAAGGTTTTTGTTTCCTATATATGGTTATCCTTCTTTTGTCACAAATTTTACTTCTTCGCGCATATTACCATCCTTTTTTTACCCTAATTCCACCCTTGTTTCTCATTAAGAACACGTATATACTCACGTTTTTTTTTGTTTTGAACTCTGTCATACATCCAATAGCCTTTGAACTTGGGTTTGGAACAAAGATAAATCATGAGAAATCATTAAATTATTAAGATTTTTCAACATCTCATGAACTTTATTATAAACTGAGTGTTACAAATTTTCCGTCAAATCAGCACCTCACTGCAACGCGTGAGGTTACGTCTAATAGTTTATTAAAAATCAACTAATAAATATTTAATGACCTTTTTATTTTTTCATTTAATAAACTTTACAAATTAAACATATTCAAATACAAAATAATCCATATAAAGAACTAACAACACACCCATACCCATACATATTCTTGACAACTGTTTATTAACTAAAATAGCAAATTTAAGGTCCACTCTCAATCTTATTTGTGACAATTGTTGATAATGTTCAAAGAGTTGTGTCATGTGTGGCACCCCTACCACCATTGCTGATCATACTAGCATCAACTAGATTCTGCTCATCTGTTCCAGTGTTGATCTCTTGCATGACGGCAAAAGGGTCATTATTGGTTGCACCCCCACCACCACTACTGATCATACTAGCATCAACTATAATCTGCTCACTTGTTCTGGTGCTTGTCTCTAGCGTGGCGACAACAGGGTCGTTATGGGTTGCACCCCCACCACCACTACTGATCATACTAGCATCAACTATATTTTGCTCACCTATTCCGGTGTTAGTCTCTAACCCAACAACAGGGTCTTCATGGGTTGCACCCCCACCACCACTGCTGATCATTCTAGCATCAACTATACTCCGCCCATTTAGTCTCTGGCGTGATGGCAACAGGGTCCTCATGGGTTGTGCCACCATCCCCGTTACTAATATTTTGGTTTTGTCACAAGATCCTCCAAGTGCACCCTACTCATCATATACTAGTATTCACATATCCATTGATCGATAATCATATATACTGATAATATCTTATAAATCATGAGAGAAACAAGAGAGAGATTTATTCATTTAATTCGGTCAACCATCACATACTTCATATATAGTACAATATGAGACACTCAAGCTTATAAAAATTGAGTTGAATATAAAAATAATATGTATTTATAACAGTTTAATACATTTATCGTATGGCACATGATTCAAGAACATGTTTTCCCATCATTTTGCTAGAGAGAGAGAGAGGACTTACAATGATGGATTGTTTAAAACACTTGGGTAGAGCAGCCATGTGTTTGACCTTAGTTAATTGCGGTGCTAGATAAAGAGAGAAACAAGGTGATGAATGCTTGCTGATAGGAAGACTTGTGCTATTTGGAGGACCAAAACCCATAATTATATAATGGACGTTAGGTGCCATTTTCCAACCGCAAGTTATTTTCTAATAAACTTGAGTTGAACTCAAGTAATTGTATGGTATATGTGTATGTACGTACATAGAGTGATGTGGGACCAGGGGCGGCCCTAAGGGAGGTGGGGGTGAACGATCGTTCAGGTCTTGATCTCCTTAGGTGCTTATAATTTTTAATTCTTTTATATGCTAAATGTATATACATGTATTTTTTTAAGAAAAAATAATAAACTATTAATAAACTCGTAAATAAGCATAATAAAATTTTAATTATTTTAGTCTATTAAACCTTATAAAAGTCCATTAATATTTTAAATTGTTTAGCCAAATTATCGTCGTATTAAAAAATTTTCATGTACAAGTATTTTGTTTAGACTTTTTATGTGTTGCATTATAGGGCTCATTTTTTGTTTTTGACTCGAGCTCAAGGTCTCTTGACAATTCTTGAGACCAGTTATGTGTGGGACGTTAGTCAATGTTGTGTTCTCATAGAGATTAAATATCCATTTAGGTTGCTCAAAGGTCTTATTCTTTATTCATTTAATTCTCTAACTCAAGTTCTCTTTTATACTAATAATTAATAAAGAAATTTAAAACAATAACCAAGCTAATTCTCTAACTCAAGTTCTCTTTTAGATTTCGAAGGTTCATTTTAACTTGTTTTATTGTTTTAAATTTGTTTCTTAATTAATTTAATATATAACCTTCGAATAGTATTGCAAAAGTACAAAACCGAAATCAAAAAGAGAACTTAAGTATGAGAACTAATTGAACAAAAAAATAAAACCTTCGAGGACCCATTAAATGGATATTTAATATCTAAGAGAACACAAAATTGACTAACTTTCCATTGTTGACCAAGAAAATTTTTAGAAGCCAAAAAGCCATATTATACGAATAGCTACTTGAAATCACAGGAGATGAGGGAAAATGAGGGGGACGAAGACAATGCCTATTGCTATTTACTTATTTAAAATGTTGGTGATTATTTGATATCTAAGGCCGGGTGTTGTGAAACGGCTCTATAAAGGCTCTATCCATGTATATTAATGAGGGGTTCTATCCTCATCGCACCCTCTGTTGCGATGTTTGCGGCCAGGGCGCGCGACCATGAGGGTTGCCCCCCCTCCCCTCACACCCTCCACAACGGATAGCCAAATAAAGACGGGTTAAAAGTGGTTTGTACGAAAATGATAAAATTGTCACTAAATGAAAAATCATAAAACTTGAGCATATATGATATTAGGTTACTACCCCGCGTATTACACGAGTTAAAGAAATAAAATATTAAATAGCTGGTAATGGAAGTTTATTATTTATAAAACAATTAAAATAATGTATTATTGAAATTACGTACAAGTAATAAACTATAACAAATAAAACAATGATATCAATATTTAACTTTTGTTTTTACACTTCTTTTTGCTTTTTTCTGAAAATATAATAAAAACATTTTGTTCCAAATACTTTAAATTTAAATAACTGTTATTTTTTAAATTTTCATTATTATAACTTTGAATTTTAATTATTTTGGTTCCAAAGAGTTTATTTTATAAAAATAACAACTTTAAAATATCTTGTATTTAAAAAAATTGATGTTTGAAAAAATCCTTATTATATAAAAATTTATTGATTTAGAATTTATACTTCTAAAAAAATCTTTTTCTTAATTATTACAAAACTATGTAAAAGATTAAGTTTTGTAAAAGAATATATGTAATTAAAATTTTAGGTTGGTTATATAAGTAATTCATTAAGTTTATAAGAGGGAATATGTAATTCTCTCAGAAAGACAAAAGATGGGTATAACCCTAAAACACATATAACAATCCATGATGCATACTAATGTTGCAATTAGTATATACTAGTATTAAGTCTCCTGTGTTACAGCGGAGGGCATAAACATATAAGTAGCACCAACATACTACCATTGTCATCGACTAACACCGAAAAAACTCATATCATAGAAGAAATAAAAAGCAAAAAATAAAACCTAATGAAAAGTAGAGGTAAAAACGTTGAACCATACAGCTGACAACGTAAAATATCTAAAACAATAAGTAAATCGATCTAGGACCAACGCCGTGAGACGAAGCCATTAAACAGGAAAAAATAAGCGTAAAAACTTGAACCACAAATGCATGCAGCGGTGTGTTAACTCATAAAATTTAGAACGAAACGTAAAACAAAAAAAAAATAAAAATATGAAAAGGATATGGGACCAAAATAGAAAGAAAAAAAAATATTGATGCTAAATTGTAAAAGATGTTAAAGTATTGGGTTAAAATAAAGAAGTTAGATATTAAAAAAAAAAAAAAAGAAGACAAAAGATGGTTACAACTTAGTAAATATATTATACAGCCCATGATGCATAACAAATTAGTAATTAGTATACATATAAATATAAACTAGTACTAGTATTAAGTCCTCCCTTGCAGCAGGGAGCGTAAAACAATATCAAATAACACCAATGACATACCATCGTCGGTGTACACCAACACCGAAAAAACTCATATTAAAAAGAAATAAAAAAAGAAAATAATATATAAAACCAAACGAAAAGTAAACTTAAAACGTTGAACCACACAGACGAAACATAAAACATCTAAAGCAAATAAGGTGATCTAGGACCACACCTTGCTACAAGGCGGTTAAATAGGGAAAAAATAAGCGTAAAAACGTTGAATCATATATGTACGGAGCGTAAAAACTTTGAATCATACACGCACGGTGCGGCGTGTTAACTTGTAAAATTTAGATCGAAAGTAAATAAAAAATTTTAAATATAAAAGTATAGGAGAACTAAGCATATGATAAAACACATGATGCATAATCAAGTTAATAATTAGTATATATATATATATATATATATATATATATATATATATATATATATATATAATTAAATATATATAAAAATATTATAATTAACCTTTATATGTTAGACTAGCTTTAGTAAACCCGTGTATTACACGAGTTGAATAAATAAAATATTAATATATTAAAATTTATTAATAATAAAATGTATTCTAAGATATGATATGACTGAAATTACGTATGGAAAATGACTACAAGTAATAAAACAATGATATCAACTTTTAAAAAAAAATTAAATTTTTTCCTAAAAAATAAACATTTTATTCTAAAACTATCCGTATAAAAATGTTATTTTTTAAATTTTCCTTACTATAACTCCCAATTTTAATTACTTTTTGTTTTAAAAAATTGAATTTTAAAGATACCAATTTTAAATATTTCGTATTTAAAAAAAAGTCTTATGCTTTAGAAAAATTTATTATTGTATAAAACATTTATTTATTTAGAAATAAAATTAATAAATAGATCTCTTTCTTAATTTATTAAATCTAAAAGAGTGTTAAATAATATTATTAGTAATTAAGGTAATTATTTAATAAGAGAGAGACGGGAAAATTTTGATGAGGATGATTGTAGTGTTACCATATGTCATCTTAAATTACTCTTCTATTAAAGTATTAAGATTTATGTAGATCATCAACAAACGTAACATAATTTTCCATAAGAAAATAATCAGTTACTAAAAATAATTGGAATTGACAGTCTCATACTCACTTTCGTATAATATTTTTAAGTCGTATATATACATAATTGCACAGCATAGCATTCTTATTAGAATGGCCACTTAACTTTTTTACGCTTAAGTTTGTAACCAAACCAATTATGATTCATTTTCTAAATTTTATTTTTTAACCAATCCAAAATTTTATATTATATTTTACGTATGCTCGTATTTAAAATCGAATGATCTTTTGTATCGTACACTACAACGAATGACTTTATTGTTGATGTACCGTGACAAACCCAACCGTTTATGAGCGAACAACATCATTCCATGTATTTTAGTATTATCGGAACATGTATCGGTGTTTAATTTTGTATTTTGGTATTAGACAAGCTGAATCAATAATGGCCAAACTCCAGTTGCGTTGCACGGAGAAAACCTAGCCGCAATTTACTCGCTGCGAAGAGCGTATAGTAAACTAGTTATATATTATATGATATGAGTGGTAATACATGTTAATCAAACAAAGATAAATAGGTAATACATCAAAAGTTGGATATGTGGTTAAATGAAAATTTGACCATCTCCAATGGGTGTGTTTTGAGAGGGACCGAAGCATATGTGAAAGAGAGATGGTACGAAGAAGAGAGAAGCGTAAGATCATGCATGGACACTAACTATTCGTGAGAAAAGAAAGTTGTTTGAGGGAAGAAGTTTGTTCGTGAGGACAACGTGAGTTCATGGATACATCAAGGTTGGTGATGCTCTAATTTGATCTTATTTTTTAAGAAATATATTAGATATCACAGAAAGAGAAAAACAAAACGACCTTGATGGGCAGTTGGACTTTGGAGTCTTTTTGTCACTATTCCTTTGTGAGTTATTGCCTATAGATGCTACTTTGTACGAGTCAACTACTAATTCAACTTTTTTTAAGAGAACATATATTTTAGTGGTACCTTAATATATCATAAATTCAATATAAGAATTAGCTATCAATGTTTTTAGAATCGGATCGGACAACGAATCGGTCATCTTACTAATCGACTGATCGGACCAAATTTAAAAAACGGATGATGTCATAATTATATATATAGAAGTGGTAATATAAGAATGGAATGGTGGATTACGAGTCAAATGGATCGGAATAGATAAAATTATACATCATTTTCCTAACATAACAACTAAACAATCATACATATATAAGTATAATATGATGTTTTATGTAAATCAGAATGAATTTTACTATGTAATCAAAGATAATAATTTTATGATTCTAAATAATTGTTTGAAATATTTCCCCGTTTTTCTACAAAGCCGTTTTTGGGGTAGGAAGATCATGATGGGATTGTGCATCAAAAAATATATAAAACTTGAGTGTGAGTTTTTTTTTTTTTTTTTTTGAAATGATATATTCTTTTTCTTTAATATTTATCATAAATGAGTGAAGAATTACATATAATATGCCTAATTGATTGCAACTTGCAAGAACTAATTTGATATATATGATAGTCAATATAAAATATGATTATAAAAGTAAGGCATATATATGCTACACATACGTATGATTAAATTTATATCCAATGAAACAAGATTCATTTTCGAAAGCAAATGTTAATATACCCCGCAAATAAATAATTTATTTGTTTAGGTACCCAAAACTAATTTAAAAGACCACGACTTCTTATGTGAATACGACTTATGGTCATATATATATTATATTTATAAAAGTGACACATACATGCTACACATATGTATGATTAAATTAGTTTGCAATGAAACAAGATTCATTTTCAAAAGCAAATATAGATATACTCCGCAAATAAATAAAATTAGCCGACTAGGTACCCAAAAAAAATTTAAAAGACCACAATTGTTACAATTGATGTCAATCGCTTATCACTAAGGAGAATAATCAATTGGTACAATTTTTATGGGTCAAGTTCTAAAACTTATTGGAGTCACTTAATTTTTCAATAAAACTCTTCATATATAAAAAAATGATTGGGGACACTTGACCTCATTTATTATTATTTTTTTTTTGAACAGCAAACTTTTCATTAACATAACACTAACAAGATGCTAGGAATACATACCACAATTTACTAATACAAAGAAATTTCACTACTTATCCTAACTATAAACTAAAAGACCACCAATTTTGCCATACCACATTATAATTTTTTCCTCTATTTCTTACCCATAAGAAAGTATTAACCTTTATAGCATCGATCACCCACCCTGTCGAGATTTTTGAAATTTGGAATATTAAAGAGTTCCGAGCTAACCAGATAAACCATATCGTTGCCATCACTATAACATGTTTTATCTTTTTCATCTCCTTTCGGGCCTCCAAGGGTTGCACTGAGTCTACGATCATTCTAACCGATGGGCATTGCAATGTTGGGAGTCCGCACCAGCCCGAAACTTGTCTCCATACCTCCATCGCAAACGAGCATTGACAAAATAAGTGGTCACTCGACTCCTCTTCTCTGAAGCACATAGAACAGTCTTTCGACTCCATATGTATTCCCCTTCTAGACAAGCTAGTTTTGACGGGAATTCTGGACTGTCTAGCCCTCCATACGAAGGTTCTAACCTTTAGCGGCACCCAGCTAGACCAGTATATGGGGAAAAAGACCACAACTTCCCGGTTTCTTTCTAAAATATTCCGCAATGAACTAACTGTAAAGCGCTCTGATTCATCTCCCAGCCACACCCATTTATCTTCCTCCTGACTCAATGTGATCCCGTGTATCATTTCCGTCAATTGTTGCAGCTGTTGTTTCTCGACATTCGATGATGGACGTCTTTTCCACTCCCATCTCCAAATATGTTGTGCACCATTTTGGTTCACTCTTTCTGCCACTTTACAATTTTTTACCTTTTCTAAAGCAAAAATATAGGGTAGAAGTTCTTTTAGCGGGCAAGTTCCAATCCATCGATCTAACCAAAAGAAAATATATTTGCCGTTTTCAACCTTACCTTTCATGAACTGAGTCATGCTCATATTTTCTTTCAATAGCTCCGCATCAATGTTAGCACATCCCTTCCAAGCACCTGTTATACTCTTTTTGCATGGTGGTGGTTGGAAAATTCGAGACTGCCGATAAATTGCCGAGATAACCTCCACCCATAGTGCTTTCTTTTCAACCTTAAACTTCCATCTCCATTTAGCCAATAGTGCTAAATTTGCATCTTTTATACTCCCTACTCCCAAGCCACCAATATCTCTTGGAGCTGTCACCGTATCCCACTTAACCCATGCACATTTTAATCGTTCGTTATTGCCTGACCAAAGAAAATTCGGCCTCATCAACTCAAGCTTTTTAATCACCAAAGCCAGCGCATTAAACAACGACAAATAATACAATGGTACACTTCCTAATACGGATTTTATTAGTGTTAATCTCCAGGCAATAGATAAGGATTGCGCCTTCCAACTTGCAAGTTTAACTTTGAATCGTTCCACTATCGGGTCCCAACTCTTAACTTTGCTCATATTACACCCTACCGGAACACCCAAATGAATAAAAGGTAGCTTACCTTTATTGCATCTTAGCAACCCGGCAAACAGATCCACCTCCTCGGCTGTAGGACCAATACTAAAAAGATTACTTTTATGGAAGTTTATCTTCAAACCTAAAGCTAAGTTAAAACATCGAAGCATACGTCGCATATTAACGACATTTGAGATAGACCATTCCCCCATAATCAAGGCATCATCGGCATACATTACATGCGATAGTACTGGACCTTCATTTGGTAACTTAATTCCTTTGAAAATACCCTCATTAATAGCCGAAACCATCACCGCATTGAGAGCTTCCATCACTAGTATAAATAAAAAAGGTGATATTGGATCCCCCTGCCTTAATCCTCTAGAGACCTTGAATTCTTGTGTTGAGGAACCGTTAACTATCACCGACATACTGCATGAGGACAATATATTCCCGACCCATAATCTCCATAACGGTGGAAACTTCATTTGTTGTGGAATGTGATCAAGAAACTTCCAATTCACCACATCATACGCCTTCTCAAAATCAATCTTGAAGAACATCGCCTTTTGTTTTGTTGATTTCAACCATGCAAGAGCCTCATTAACAATCAGAGGGCCTTCAAGTATATTGCGTCCTGCAACAAAGGCCGTTTGATTCACGCATATTAGTTTATCAATAACAACCTTCAAACGATTCGCCAATATTTTTGAGAAGATCTTATTTAAGCATCCAATCAAGCTGATTGGTCTGTAGTCGGAGACTGTTAATGGGTCGGAAGTCTTAGGAATAAGGGTAATAAAATTCGAGTTACAACCTGCGCTAATGCTTCCTCCAGCATGATAGTATTCCATTACCCCTTTCAAATCACCTTGAATCTCATCCCAAAATTCCTTGAGAAATTGGAAATTAAATCCGTCCGGGCCCGGAGCTTTTTCACCACCCATGTCCCATATTGCAGCCTTTATTTCATCAACCGAAAATTGCCTGACAAGAGCCTCCGCTTCAAACTGTGGTAACTTGTTAAAAACGTTACTATTGAACACCGGTCTGAATTGTGAACTTTCCCCATATCTCCCATAATTCCTCCTGCAACAGCATCATCGACTCCGCCTTGGCTTCTATATCTCGACAGCCCGCCATGATTTAATAGCCATTTTGACAGCCTTTAATTTTTATATGAATTGTTTATCCGGATTGCCATACACAACCGCCTCCTAATAAGCTTTAATTACTATCATATGAAGTCCAGGTTTTTTGAGCCATGAAGAGAAGAACTTGAAAGGAATCGGCCCGTAATTTATGTTTAGCATTGATAATAGAATTGGGTTGTGATCCGAACACTTTCTAGGCAATGCCGTTACCTTCACCCCAGGCCACAATTTTAGGAATTCTTGGCACACTAAGAATCTATCCAACTTACTCAATTTTGTTCCATCCGGGGACATATACGTAAATTTGTTTCCACCCATTTTTATATCAATCAAATCTACTTGATGAATGAATTCATTGAAACTAGAAGCACTAGTCACACAAAATTTTGAGTTTACTCTTATAAGAATGATAAATAATTAAAAGGGAAAATTAATAAGTCAATAATCAAAATAAGTATGCATTTTCGATAAATCGAAACTAATAAGGTTTCGTTGATTTATAAGAGGGATAAGTTTAACCGAGCTATCTAATAAACATTTATCAAGATCCATCGATGCCTATCATTATACCAGTTTTGACATATTTTTATAGCATGCTCGTTTCATTTAAATAACATGATTGTTCATCGTGGTTATATTCATCGCTTCTTTTCATATTATATAGAACTTCATCCTGGAAGGAGAACATTGTTCAATAAACAGTGATCGATTGATTTTGTTTTTGTTTTTTAACTAGTATGTAACCCCGCGCGTTGCGGCGGGAGATACATGTAAATATTAGTTATACGTAGTTACTTGTATTTAAAAAGTTTGACACTTTCTATTACACCAAATTAAAATGCGTTCTTTTATGTTCCGGCTTTTAACTTTTGTAACTTTCTCAATGGATGGTGTTTTTTCATTTGCTTGATTCACAAATGAGAAAACTGGAGCGTATAAGTGCCTGTCAAAACCATTAAAAACTAATTAATGAGGTAGGATTTTTGTGTTAAAGCATTGATGTGTGGTGCAAAACAATTAATGAGATTACAGCTTCAGAAATGAAATGATCGTCATATACTCACATTGCTTATGCAAGATTAAGAGTTAGAGCTAAACTATCGAATTCCTGTAAAAGTTACTACAAAAGACGTCACAAACATGAAAAAACCATATTAGACTAAATTCCACATAGGCCTCTAGAGTTCTAATGAGAATATGTTGGTTGGATTCATTCCAACAATCATATCAAAAGACCTAAGATAGGAAATAAATTGCAAAATCAACTCAAATCCTGTAATTAAAAAATAAATATAACTATTCTATCAATCATGCATATGATAGTTGATTTGAAGCATACAGTAATAGATCATCACCAGTTTTCACTCGGATTTGTGGAGACCGGTGGAATGCAATAAAAAATCACAATATACGTCAAAGAATGTTACATTTATTTGCCACCATGGCTGTAGACTACTTGAAATGAAGCATGTAGCTCCGATCTGCTTCATCTTGACCACCGCCAGAAAAGCGGTTGTGGTTGTTGGCCACCACAGCGTCGTTGCTGAGCCAGTAGAGGCCGGTGTCGTCCACCCACGGCACCTAACCAGGCCACTACAGCTCGCTACCATAGCCGAAGCCGAACCCTCACTCTCTTAGATAGACGCTCGAGATACCTTGGGTCTGCCGGAAACCAAAGAGATAGAGAGGCCTACTGGAGTCGAAGAGATACTGTTTCACGGGGTTAAACTGTGATATAATCACAGGAAACATACACGTAAGATATCAGAGAATGTGACATCAGGAGAGGAGCATAAGCCATAAGGGTACCAGCGATAGTGGCACTATTTGGCGTGGTCAAAACACAAAGTAAAAAAATTCATGTGGCCAAAACAGAAACTTTACAAAGTTAACTGTAGCAACTAAGTTCCTTAATTTCTAATATAAGTAATAATTTCCACTTTGCTTGTGTATGTTAAATATAGGCGGGTTGAGAGTATTACACAACAAAGTGGTGCGACAAGGAGTAATTTGCGCTCTTCGCTTTTCCGAGACGTGATTTTTCTTTTAGTTCTCATTAACTTTTATTCAAAATTGATCTGTCAAAGGTAAATTTTAATCGGCTTTAATTACTCATATCACTTTTTTCAATGTAAACTTGAATCGAAGCATAAACGTATAAGTATCAAAACTAAATCAAGGTTTCTTTTTGATATATGGTTTATGCTTCTTATTTTGTTCGTTTTAATTTATTTATCGTGATGTTCTTCTTTTAGCTTAGACACAAGAATTCATTATAAACCGAGTGTTACAAATTTACCGTCATACAACACCTCACTACAACCTGTGAGTTTACGTTTACTATTAAAAATCAATTAAATTAATATTTCATGACCTTTTTATCTTTTCATTAAATAAAATTTTTACAACAAATGAAATATATTCAAATACAAAATAATCCACATGAAGAACTAACAACACACCCATACATATTCTAGACATTCGTTCACTAAAATGGTCAAACATAAGTTTTCCACTAATAATTTTATTCTTGACAACTCTTGATTTGCTAAAAGGGCTGTGATATGTGTAGCACCTCCACCACCACTTTTGATCAAACTAGTAGTAACTATAGTCTGCTCACGTGTTTTAGTGTTGGTCTTTAGCACAGCGACAACATGTTCGTTATGGGTTGCACCCCCACCACCACCACTGATCATACTAGCATCAGCTATACTCTGCTCATATGTTCCACTGTTGATCTCTGGCGTGACAACAACATGGTCCCTATGGGCTGCACCCCTACCACTGTTATTGATCATACTAGCATCAAGTATATTCTGCTCATCTGTTCCAGTGGTGGTCTGTGGCGCGGCGACAAAAGGGTCCTTATGGGTTGCACACCCATCACCACTCGTGATTAAACTATTACCAATTATACTCTGCTCATATGTTCCAGTGTTGGTCATTAGCTTGGCCTTCACAGGGTCATTATAGGTTGCACCCCCACCACCATTGTTGATCATACTAGTATCAATTATATTCTGCTCACCTGGCACGGCAGTAATAGGGTCCTCATGGGTTGTGCCACCAACCTTGTTACTTGGTTTTGTCACAACATCCTCCAAATGCACCCAACTCATCATATACTAGTATTCATAAATCCTATGATCGATGATCATATATGCTCAAAAATCTTATAAAACAAGAGAGAAAAAAGAGGTAAACTTATCTATTTAATCCGAGCAACAACCACATACTTCATATGTATAGTACAATATGAAACACTCAAGCTCTTTAAAATTGAGTTGGACATAAAAAATAGTTAGTTTAATACATTTATCGTATGACACATGGTTCAAGAACATGCTTTCCTATAAAATTTGCTACAGAGAGAGAGAGAGAAAGGACCTACAATGATAGATTGTTTATGGCAGTTGAGTCGAGCAGCCATATGTTTGACCTCAACTGATTGCATTTACATAATCAGAGAAACAAGGTGACGAATGCTCACATGAAGACTTGTGCTTTTTAAACGACCGAAACCCATAATTATATAATGCACCTTAGGTGCCATTTTCCAACCACAAGTTTTTTTCTAGTAAACCTAAACAACTTATGCAATTTCATGATATACACAGATAAGGGAGGGTAGGGTGTTAACCTTAGAATCAATAGCATTTAAATAAGGGTTCTGATATCTAGACACACCTAATTATAAATAAACACCCCAAATTTCTATACGTGTCGTATAGCACCATACTCGTTGTATAGATGGGTCGTATAGCCTTATGCGGGTCGTATAGCCTTATACGAGACGTATAACCCCTCTGATAACCCCTGAATTTGTCCTCGTAGTCAATGCCAAAATTTGCTACACGTGTCGTATAGCCCTATATGTGTAGTATAGGTGGTTGTATAGAGCTATATGAGGCGTAAGCCCTCTGACAACCCCCCCTGAATTTTTCTCGTTTTCAATGTCTTCGACCCTATACACCGCGTATGATGGTATACGAAGCGTATAGAGGGTGTCGATTTATAAAATGGGGTGTCTGTATATTAGAACTCTTAAAGAACCACAAGAACCCTGAATTTATATAGTTTGATACATAAAACGTTTATGTTTGCACTTGAGTAAGAAGATGATGGGAGTTAATAAAATATTAGTTTTGTATACATAAAACATAAAACAGTTATCATTATATAATTATAAGTGAGTTATGTAGTTTTTTTGGAGCTTAATAAAATATTAGTTTTGTATAGAACACTAGTTTTAGTAATATCGTGCATTACACGACTTGAATAAATAAAATATTAAATTGAATGAAGTTATTAGTTATAAAATGTTATTTTGAGATAAGATATGATTGAAATTACGTATGAGTAAGAAATATAAGTAATAAATAATGATATCAACTTTTAAACTTTTGTTTTTAAACTTTTTTTAAAATTTTTTGTTTTTCCAAAATAAATTCAAACATTTTGTTTCGAAACAAAATTTTTAAAAAAATATCACTTTAAAAACTTTCTTATTATACTCTTAATTTTGATTATTTTTGTTTATAAAATTTTTACTTTTTAAAAACATCAATTTTAAAATATTTTGTATTTTTTGAAAAGTTTGATATTTTAGAAAATATTCTTATTTTATAAAAATATTTCTTTAGAAAAAAATATTAATAAAAAGATCTATTTTTTTAATTTATTAAAAATATTATAATCTAAAAAATTAAATAATATTATTAGTAATTAACATGATTATTTAGTAGGAGAGAGAAGCGAGAAAATTTTAGTAAGGAGTAATGTGGTGATGTTACGTGTCCCTTCTAGTTATCATTTTATTAAATTAAAGAGATTTTATTTTATATGTTTTTAAAATTTCAATCATAACCCCTTTTTAAAAAACTTCTAACTTACCATTAAGATCATTCATAACCACCTCATAACCTTAACTATAAAAGTCAGCTTTATGCCTTTATTTTTTTTTTACTCATTCTCTTAAAGTCTCACTCACAAACTTTCTTTTCATCATTTAGTTTTGACCAATTCTTTTACAAGTAAATTTAAGAATTCTTTGGTGCTAACGTAATCTTGTATTGCTTTTATATTATGTATTTCTTTTATGTTCTTTTGATTTTCTTTAATTTATTTTAGTCTCAAGAACTATCCTAACATCAAAACATACACTTTATTATTGTATGATGGATGTAATAAATACAAATGATGAACAAGTCCATTAATGACTTGATTCATCTATTGTTCTCATGATTTTATTTTCTTACTTTTATTCTTTCTTCAACAAAATTTTCTTTTATTTTAATATTGATCATTAGCTCTATCATTCACTAATCCTCTAACAATCACTAACATACCTAAATCAAGCTAACAACACGCTAACATTAACAATGAATCTCGTTTGCACATGGACTGTTACGCCGTCACATTAGGTTATTCTACAAGATTTTTTCTCTAAACGATGGCTTGTTTATAACTCAAACGGACTCTGACATACTATATATCAACAAATTAAAACTCTTCTAAACAGTTTATGTTTTAACAATTTTAAAAGTGCGCATAAATGTCTTACTAGAGTTTAGGATGAATGTGGTGTGACTTCAACACCATAAATGCCTTTACCCTGTTAATGTTTATTTAAAGATGAAGGAAATTAATAGTGGTTTACAAGCGAGTAATGCAAGAAAGTACAAGTCGGTGATGCGTAGGTTAGATTCCTATGCGTCGGTGGTGTTTTCCAAAGCTCACTTTCATCGATTGCAAATGGAGGGAGGAAGACGGAGATGGAGACGTTTCAGTGATAGAGAGAGACAGAAGAGTGATCAGATCTTACTACAACGGTAAGGGTGAACGTTCGTCTTGCAGATGGTCGTGGGCTACCTCAAGTAGTGGTTGTCGGAGTTGCAAGGGTGGGTTTTGCTGTAGAAGCCGTGACCACCGGCAGTGCAGGCGGCGGATGATTTTAATTTAATTTACATATATATTAGCAACAAAGATGATAAGTTTCAGTACACCAAACTTTTACGTGTGAACAATGATGTATGGATTAATAAGTTGATAAAGAGAACCCTAATATAAATACGTCTCTTTTACATGTTATATAATAATATGATTTTATTTAGAAATTTATTCGCTTTATGCACACGTTTGCTTTTAACCAAACAGAAAAAAACATCATCTGCCAAAAACAAAAGCAAAACCTATAGTGGTTCACACTTCACCTGCACAAGAAAATCAAGATGCATCATATGGTCTATCTCTTTCACTTACAGATAATATTGCAACCTTTAAATAAAACAAGAAATAGTTTCACTTTATCAAACATAAGATGATGAAATTTCAACTCATTTACTTAGTTTGGATAATGGGTTTTCTCTAACAGGTAAGAGAGACACTTGAAAAACTATTTGCAGCAGGGGTGTTGAAAGTTTGTGAAATTTCGGATATCCGAATTTTGAATAGTAGAAATCACAATCCGTATCCGAAATTTCGGATATCTGAAAGTAGAAATCACAATCCGTATTCGTATCCGAAATTTCGGATATCCGAAATTTCGGATACGGATTCGGATAGTGATTCGGATATCTGAAATTCATTTTTTATTTTTTTTATTTTTTTATTTTTTAGTTTTTTATAATAATTAGACATATGCTATTATAAAAATAATATAAAAAACCAACTCATATCATAAAAGTCTCAATATACACTAAAAAATCTCAATATAAAGTAAAAATATGTCTCAAATTTAAAAAAATAAAAAAAATATTTTTTAGTTTTCGGATAATCGGATATCCGAATATCCGAAACTTTTGAAAATCACTATCCGAATCCGAATTCGAATTTTCGGATATCCGAAATTCGGATATTTCGGATTCGGATTTTCGGATCAGATTCTCGGATTCGGATATTTTTGAACACCCCTAATTTGCAGGCATCTCTTAGTAAGGTGAAACTATGAACCCTAAAAACTCAACAATGAAGTTTATTGAACTGGGTTGTTCAACAAGTAAAATGACTTGTATTTGATATTGACAATAAATAAACACTTTTAGTGGTAATTTAGAATATTTTTGAGATTATTACATCCAAGTGGACTTAACAAAACTAAGATTATCTTACATCTTCGTATGCATACCAGATACAACAATCCCATTGAAAAACATTCAAAACAAATTGATCTCACTTGAATCTTGAACCCAAGATTTAATCTTGGATATC
>JACCIY010001495.1:35000-58000 GCA_025506505.1 Flaveria sonorensis
CGACTAACACCGAAAAAACTCATATCATAGAAGAAATAAAAAGCAAAAAATAAAACCTAATAAAAAGTAGAGGTAAAAACGTTGAACCATACAGCTGACAATGTAAAATATCTAAAACAATAAGTAAATCGATCTAGGACCAACGCCGTGCGACGAAGCCGTTAAACAGGAAAAATAAGCGTAAAAACTTGAACCACAAATGCATGCAGCGGTGTGTTAACTCATAAAATTTAGAACGAAACGTAAAACAAAAAAAAATATGAAAAGGATATGGGACCAAAATAGAAAGAAAAAAAAATATTGATGCTAAATTGTAAAAGATGTTAAAGTATTGGGTTAAAATAAAGAAGTTAGATATTAAAAAAAGAAGAAGACAAAAGATGGTTACAACTTAGTAAACATATGATACAGCCCATGATGCATAACAAATTAGTAATTAGTATACATATAAATATAAACTAGTACTAGTATTAAGTCCCCCCTTGCAGCAGGGAGCGTAAAACAATATCAAATATCACCAATGACATACCATCGTCGGTGTACACCAACACCGAAAAAACTCATATTAAAAAGGAAATAAAAAAAGAAAATAATATATAAAACCAAACGAAAAGTAAACTTAAAAACGTTGAACCACACAGACGAAACATAAAACATCTAAAGCAAATAAGGTGATCTAGGACCACACCTTGCTACAAGGCGGTTAAATAGGGAAAAAATAAGCGTAAAAACGTTGAATCATATATGTACGGAGCGTAAAAACTTTGAATCATACACGCACGGTGCGGCGTGTTAACTTGTAAAATTTAGATCGAAAGTAAATGAAAAATTTTTTAAATATGAAAAGTATAGGAGAACTAAGCATATGATAAAACACATGATGCATAATCAAGTTAATAATTAGTATATATATATATATATATATATATATAATTAAATATATAAACTAAAAATATTATAATTAACCTTTATATGTTAGACTAGCTTTAGTAAACCCGTGTATTACACGAGTTGAATAAATAAAATATTAATATATTAAAATTTATTAATAATAAAATTGTATTCTAAGATATGATATGACTGAAATTACGTATGGAAAATGACTACAAGTAATAAAACAATGATATCAACTTTTAAAAAAAAATTAAATTTTTTCCTAAAAAATAAACATTTTATTCTAAAACTATCCGTATAAAAATGTTATTTTTTAAATTTTCCTTACTATAACTCCCAATTTTAATTACTTTTTGTTTTAAAAAATTGAATTTTAAAGATACCAATTTTTAAATATTTCGTATTTAAAAAAAAGTCTTATGCTTTAGAAAAATTTATTATTGTATAAAACATTTATTTATTTAGAAATAAAATTAATAAATAGATCTCTTTCTTAATTTATTAAATCTAAAAGAGTGTTAAATAATATTATTAGTAATTAAGGTAATTATTTAATAAGAGAGAGACGGAAAAATTTTGATGAGGATGATTGTAGTGTTACCATATGTCATCTTAAATTACTCTTCTATTAAAGTATTAAGATTTATGTAGATCATCAACAAACGTAACATAATTTTCCATAAGAAAATAATCAGTTACTAAAAATAATTGGAATTGACAGTCTCATACTCACTTTCGTATAATATTTTTAAGTCGTATATATTACATAATTGCACAGCATAGCATTCTTATTATATTATACATATATTAAAAAACAACTTGTGTTGCTACAAAAAAGTTTTTATCTTTTAGAAATGGCCACTTAACTTTTTTACGCTTAAGTTTGTAACCAAACCAATTATGATTCATTTTCTAAATTTTATTTTTTAACCAATCCAAAATTTTATATTATATTTTACGTATGCTCGTATTTAAAATCGAATGATCTTTTGTATCGTACACTACAACGAATGACTTTATTGTTGAGGTACCGTGACAAACCCAACCGTTTATGAGCGAACAACATCATTCCATGTATTTTAGTATTATCGGAACATGTATCGGTGTTTAATTTTGTATTTTGGTATTAGACAAGCTGAATCAATAATGGCCAAACTCCAGTTGCATTGCACGGAGAAAACCTAGCCGCAATTTACTCGCTGCGAAGAGCGTATAGTAAACTAGTTATATATTATATGATATGAGTGGTAATACATGTTAATCAAACAAAGATAAATAGGTAATACATCAAAAGTTGGATATGTGGTTAAATGAAAATTTGACCATCTCCAATGGGTGTGTTTTGAGAGGGACCGAAGCATATGTGAAAGAGAGATGGTACGAAGAAGAGAGAAGCGTAAGATCATGCATGGACACTAACTATTCGTGAGAAAAGAAAGTTGTTTGAGGGAAGAAGTTTGTTCGTGAGGACAACGTGAGTTCATGGATACATCAAGGTTGGTGATGCTCTAATTTGATCTTATTTTTTAAGAAATATATTAGATATCACAGAAAGAGAAAAACAAAACGACCTTGATGGGCAGTTGGACTTTGGAGTCTTTTTGTCACTATTCCTTTGTGAGTTATTGCCTATAGATGCTACTTTGTACGAGTCAACTACTAATTCAACTTTTTTTAAGAGAACATATATTTTAGTGGTACCTTAATATATCATAAATTCAATATAAGAATTAGCTATCAATGTTTTTAGAATCGGATCGGACAACGAATCGGTCATCTTACTAATCGACTGATCGGACCAAATTTAAAAAACGGATGATGTCATAATTATATATATAGAAGTGGTAATATAAGAATGGAATGGTGGATTACGAGTCAAATGGATCGGAATAGATAAAATTATACATCATTTTCCTAACATAACAACTAAACAATCATACATATATAAGTATAATATGATGTTTTATGTAAATCAGAATGAATTTTACTATGTAATCAAAGATAATAATTTTATGATTCTAAATAATTGTTTGAAATATTTCCCCGTTTTTCTACAAAGCCGTTTTTGGGGTAGGAAGATCATGATGGGATTGTGCATCAAAAAATATATAAAACTTGAGTGTGAGTTTTTTTTTTTTTTTTTTGAAATGATATATTCTTTTTCTTTAATATTTATCATAAATGAGTGAAGAATTACATATAATATGCCTAATTGATTGCAACTTGCAAGAACTAATTTGATATATATGATAGTCAATATAAAATATGATTATAAAAGTAAGGCATATATATGCTACACATACGTATGATTAAATTTATATCCAATGAAACAAGATTCATTTTCGAAAGCAAATGTTAATATACCCCGCAAATAAATAATTTATTTGTTTAGGTACCCAAAACTAATTTAAAAGACCACGACTTCTTATGTGAATACGACTTATGGTCATATATATATTATATTTATAAAAGTGACACATACATGCTACACATATGTATGATTAAATTAGTTTGCAATGAAACAAGATTCATTTTCAAAAGCAAATATAGATATACTCCGCAAATAAATAAAATTAGCCGACTAGGTACCCAAAAAAATTTAAAAGACCACAATTGTTACAATTGATGTCAATCGCTTATCACTAAGGAGAATAATCAATTGGTACAATTTTTATGGGTCAAGTTCTAAAACTTATTGGAGTCACTTAATTTTTCAATAAAACTCTTCATATATAAAAAAATGATTGGGGACACTTGACCTCATTTATTATTATTTTTTTTTGAACAGCAAACTTTTCATTAACATAACACTAGCAAGATGCTAGGAATACATACCACAATTTACTAATACAAAGAAATTTCACTACTTATCCTAACTATAAACTAAAAGACCACCAATTTTGCCATACCACATTATAATTTTTTCCTCTATTTCTTACCCATAAGAAAGTATTAACCTTTATAGCATCGATCACCCACCCTGTCGAGATTTTTGAAATTTGGAATATTAAAGAGTTCCGAGCTAACCAGATAAACCATATCGTTGCCATCACTATAACATGTTTTATCTTTTTCATCTCCTTTCGGGCCTCCAAGGGTTGCACTGAGTCTACGATCATTCTAACCGATGGGCATTGCAATGTTGGGTGTCCGCACCAGCCCGAAACTTGTCTCCATACCTCCATCGCAAACGAGCATTGACAAAATAAGTGGTCACTCGACTCCTCTTCTCTGAAGCACATAGAACAGTCTTTCGACTCCATATGTATTCCCCTTCTAGACAAGCTAGTTTTGACGGGAATTCTGGACTGTCTAGCCCTCCATACGAAGGTTCTAACCTTTAGCGGCACCCAGCTAGACCAGTATATGGGGAAAAAGTCCACAACTTCCCGGTTTCTTTCTAAAATATTCCGCAATGAACTAACTGTAAAGCGCTCTGATTCATCTCCCAGCCACACCCATTTATCTTCCTCCTGACTCAATGTGATCCCGTGTATCATTTCCGTCAATTGTTGCAGCTGTTGTTTCTCGACATTCGATGATGGACGTCTTTTCCACTCCCATCTCCAAATATGTTATGCACCATTTTGGTTCACTCTTTCTGCCACTTTACAATTTTTTACCTTTTCTAAAGCAAAAATATAAGGTAGAAGTTCTTTTAGCGGGCAAGTTCCAATCCATCGATCTAACCAAAAGAAAATATATTTTCCGTTTTCAACCTTACCTTTCATGAACTGAGTCATGCTCATATTTTCTTTCAATAGCTCCGCATCAATGTTAGCACATCCCTTCCAAGCACCTGTTATACTCTTTTTGCATGGTGGTGGTTGGAAAATTCGAGACTGCCGATAAATTGCCGAGATAACCTCCACCCATAGTGCTTTCTTTTCAACCTTAAACTTCCATCTCCATTTAGCCAATAGTGCTAAATTTGCATCTTTTATACTCCCTACTCCCAAGCCACCAATATCTCTTGGAGCTGTCACCGTATCCCACTTAACCCATGCACATTTTAATCGTTCGTTATTGCCTGACCAAAGAAAATTCGGCCTCATCAACTCAAGCTTTTTAATCACCAAAGCCAGCGCATTAAACAACGACAAATAATACAATGGTACACTTCCTAATACGGATTTTATTAGTGTTAATCTCCAGGCAATAGATAAGGATTGCGCCTTCCAACTTGCAAGTTTAACTTTGAATCGTTCCACTATCGGGTCCCAACTCTTAACTTTGCTCATATTACACCCTACCGGAACACCCAAATGAATAAAAGGTAGCTTACCTTTATTGCATCTTAGCAACCCGGCAAACAGATCCACCTCCTCGGCTGTAGGACCAATACTAAAAAGATTACTTTTATGGAAGTTTATCTTCAAACCTAAAGCTAAGTTAAAACATCGAAGCATACGTCGCATATTAACGACATTTGAGATAGACCATTCCCCCATAATCAAGGCATCATCGGCATACATTACATGCGATAGTACTGGACCTTCATTTGGTAACCTAATTCCTTTGAAAATACCCTCATTAATAGCCGAAACCATCACCGCATTGAGAGCTTCCATCACTAGTATAAATAAAAAAGGTGATATTGGATCCCCCTGCCTTAATCCTCTAGAGACCTTGAATTCTTGTGTTGAGGAACCGTTAACTATCACCGACATACTGCATGAGGACAATATATTCCCGACCCATAATCTCCATAACGGTGGAAACTTCATTTGTTGTGGAATGTGATCAAGAAACTTCCAATTCACCACATCATACGCCTTCTCAAAATCAATCTTGAAGAACATCGCCTTTTGTTTTGTTGATTTCAACCATGCAAGAGCCTCATTAACAATCAGAGGGCCTTCAAGTATATTGCGTCCTGCAACAAAGGCCGTTTGATTCACGCATATTAGTTTATCAATAACAACCTTCAAACGATTCGCCAATATTTTTGAGAAGATCTTATTTAAGCATCCAATCAAGCTGATTGGTCTGTAGTCGGAGACTGTTAATGGGTCGGAAGTCTTAGGAATAAGGGTAATAAAATTCGAGTTACAACCTGCGCTAATGCTTCCTCCAGCATGATAGTATTCCATTACCCCTTTCAAATCACCTTGAATCTCATCCCAAAATTCCTTGAGAAATTGGAAATTAAATCCGTCCGGGCCCGGAGCTTTTTCACCACCCATGTCCCATATTGCAGCCTTTATTTCATCAACCGAAAATTGCCTGACAAGAGCCTCCGCTTCAAACTGTGGTAACTTGTTAAAAACGTTACTATTGAACACCGGTCTGAATTGTGAACTTTCCCCATATCTCCCATAATTCCTCCTGCAACAGCATCATCGACTCCGCCTTGGCTTCTATATCTCGACAGCCCGCCATGATTTAATAGCCATTTTGACAGCCTTTAATTTTTATATGAATTGTTTATCCGGATTGCCATACACAACCGCCTCCTAATAAGCTTTAATTACTATCATATGAAGTCCAGGTTTTTTGAGCCATGAAGAGAAGAACTTGAAAGGAATCGGCCCGTAATTTATGTTTAGCATTGATAATAGAATTGGGTTGTGATCCGAACACTTTCTAGGCAATGCCGTTACCTTCACCCCAGGCCACAATTTTAGGAATTCTTGGCACACTAAGAATCTATCCAACTTACTCAATTTTGTTCCATCCGGGGACATATACGTAAATTTGTTTCCACCCATTTTTATATCAATCAAATCTACTTGATGAATGAATTCATTGAAACTAGAAGCACTAGTCACACAAAATTTTGAGTTTACTCTTATAAGAATGATAAATAATTAAAAGGGAAAATTAATAAGTCAATAATCAAAATAAGTATGCATTTTCGATAAATCGAAACTAATAAGGTTTCGTTGATTTATAAGAGGGATAAGTTTAACCGAGCTATCTAATAAACATTTATCAAGATCCATCGATGCCTATCATTATACCAGTTTTGACATATTTTTATAGCATGCTCGTTTCATTTAAATAACATGATTGTTCATCGTGGTTATATTCATCGCTTCTTTTCATATTATATAGAACTTCATCCTGGAAGGAGAACATTGTTCAATAAACAGTGATCGATTGATTTTGTTTTTGTTTTTTAACTAGTATGTAACCCCGCGCGTTGCGGCGGGAGATACATGTAAATATTAGTTATACGTAGTTACTTGTATTTAAAAAGTTTGACACTTTCTATTACACCAAATTAAAATGCGTTCTTTTATGTTCCGGCTTTTAACTTTTGTAACTTTCTCAATGGATGGTGTTTTTTCATTTGCTTGATTCACAAATGAGAAAACTGGAGCGTATAAGTGCCTGTCAAAACCATTAAAAACTAATTAATGAGGTAGGATTTTTGTGTTAAAGCATTGATGTGTGGTGCAAAACAATTAATGAGATTACAGCTTCAGAAATGAAATGATCGTCATATACTCACATTGCTTATGCAAGATTAAGAGTTAGAGCTAAACTATCGAATTCCTGTAAAAGTTACTACAAAAGACGTCACAAACATGAAAAAACCATATTAGACTAAATTCCACATAGGCCTCTAGAGTTCTAATGAGAATATGTTGGTTGGATTCATTCCAACAATCATATCAAAAGACCTAAGATAGGAAATAAATTGCAAAATCAACTCAAATCCTGTAATTAAAAAATAAATATAACTATTCTATCAATCATGCATATGATAGTTGATTTGAAGCATACAGTAATAGATCATCACCAGTTTTCACTCGGATTTGTGGAGACCGGTGGAATGCAATAAAAAATCACAATATACGTCAAAGAATGTTACATTTATTTGCCACCATGGCTGTAGACTACTTGAAATGAAGCATGTAGCTCCGATCTGCTTCATCTTGACCACCGCCAGAAAAGCGGTTGTGGTTGTTGGCCACCACAGCGTCGTTGCTGAGCCAGTAGAGGCCGGTGTCGTCCACCCACGGCACCTAACCAGGCCACTACAGCTCGCTACCATAGCCGAAGCCGAACCCTCACTCTCTTAGATAGACGCTCGAGATACCTTGGGTCTGCCGGAAACCAAAGAGATAGAGAGGCCTACTGGAGTCGAAGAGATACTGTTTCACGGGGTTAAACTGTGATATAATCACAGGAAACATACACGTAAGATATCAGAGAATGTGACATCAGGAGAGGAGCATAAGCCATAAGGGTACCAGCGATAGTGGCACTATTTGGCGTGGTCAAAACACAAAGTAAAAAAATTCATGTGGCCAAAACAGAAACTTTACAAAGTTAACTGTAGCAACTAAGTTCCTTAATTTCTAATATAAGTAATAATTTCCACTTTGCTTGTGTATGTTAAATATAGGCGGGTTGAGAGTATTACACAACAAAGTGGTGCGACAAGGAGTAATTTGCGCTCTTCGCTTTTCCGAGACGTGATTTTTCTTTTAGTTCTCATTAACTTTTATTCAAAATTGATCTGTCAAAGGTAATTTTAATCGGCTTTAATTACTCATATCACTTTTTTCAATGTAAACTTGAATCGAAGCATAAACGTATAAGTATCAAAACTAAATCAAGGTTTCTTTTTGATATATGGTTTATGCTTCTTATTTTGTTCGTTTTAATTTATTTATCGTGATGTTCTTCTTTTAGCTTAGACACAAGAATTCATTATAAACCGAGTGTTACAAATTTACCGTCATACAACACCTCACTACAACCTGTGAGTTTACGTTTACTATTAAAAATCAATTAAATTAATATTTCATGACCTTTTTATCTTTTCATTAAATAAAATTTTTACAACAAATGAAATATATTCAAATACAAAATAATCCACATGAAGAACTAACAACACACCCATACATATTCTAGACATTCGTTCACTAAAATGGTCAAACATAAGTTTTCCACTAATAATTTTATTCTTGACAACTCTTGATTTGCTAAAAGGGCTGTGATATGTGTAGCACCTCCACCACCACTTTTGATCAAACTAGTAGTAACTATAGTCTGCTCACGTGTTTTAGTGTTGGTCTTTAGCACAGCGACAACATGTTCGTTATGGGTTGCACCCCCACCACCACCACTGATCATACTAGCATCAGCTATACTCTGCTCATATGTTCCACTGTTGATCTCTGGCGTGACAACAACATGGTCCCTATGGGCTGCACCCCTACCACTGTTATTGATCATACTAGCATCAAGTATATTCTGCTCATCTGTTCCAGTGGTGGTCTGTGGCGCGGCGACAAAAGGGTCCTTATGGGTTGCACACCCATCACCACTCGTGATTAAACTATTACCAATTATACTCTGCTCATATGTTCCAGTGTTGGTCATTAGCTTGGCCTTCACAGGGTCATTATAGGTTGCACCCCCACCACCATTGTTGATCATACTAGTATCAATTATATTCTGCTCACCTGGCACGGCAGTAATAGGGTCCTCATGGGTTGTGCCACCAACCTTGTTACTTGGTTTTGTCACAACATCCTCCAAATGCACCCAACTCATCATATACTAGTATTCATAAATCCTATGATCGATGATCATATATGCTCAAAAATCTTATAAAACAAGAGAGAAAAAAGAGGTAAACTTATCTATTTAATCCGAGCAACAACCACATACTTCATATGTATAGTACAATATGAAACACTCAAGCTCTTTAAAATTGAGTTGGACATAAAAAATAGTTAGTTTAATACATTTATCGTATGACACATGGTTCAAGAACATGCTTTCCTATAAAATTTGCTACAGAGAGAGAGAGAGAAAGGACCTACAATGATAGATTGTTTATGGCAGTTGAGTCGAGCAGCCATATGTTTGACCTCAACTGATTGCATTTACATAATCAGAGAAACAAGGTGACGAATGCTCACATGAAGACTTGTGCTTTTTAAACGACCGAAACCCATAATTATATAATGCACCTTAGGTGCCATTTTCCAACCACAAGTTTTTTTCTAGTAAACCTAAACAACTTATGCAATTTCATGATATACACAGATAAGGGAGGGTAGGGTGTTAACCTTAGAATCAATAGCATTTAAATAAGGGTTCTGATATCTAGACACACCTAATTATAAATAAACACCCCAAATTTCTATACGTGTCGTATAGCACCATACTCGTTGTATAGATGGGTCGTATAGCCTTATGCGGGTCGTATAGCCTTATACGAGACGTATAACCCCTCTGATAACCCCTGAATTTGTCCTCGTAGTCAATGCCAAAATTTGCTACACGTGTCGTATAGCCCTATATGTGTAGTATAGGTGGTTGTATAGAGCTATATGAGGCGTAAGCCCTCTGACAACCCCCCCTGAATTTTTCTCGTTTTCAATGTCTTCGACCCTATACACCGCGTATGATGGTATACGAAGCGTATAGAGGGTGTCGATTTATAAAATGGGGTGTCTGTATATTAGAACTCTTAAAGAACCACAAAAACCCCGTATTATATAGTTTGATACTTAAAGCGTTTATGTTTGCACTTGAGTAAGAAGATGATGGGATGCGTTGATAGCCCATCATTAATCCAAAAAACCATTAAAAACATAAAACAGTTATCATTATATAATTATAAGTGAGTTATGTAGTTTTTTTGGAGCTTAATAAAATATTAGTTTTGTATAGAACACTAGTTTTAGTAATATCGTGCATTACACGACTTGAATAAATAAAATATTAAATTGAATGAAAGTTATTAGTTATAAAATGTTATTTTGAGATAAGATATGATTGAAATTACGTATGAGTAAGAAATATAAGTAATAAATAATGATATCAACTTTTAAACTTTTGTTTTTAAACTTTTTTTAAAAATTTTTGTTTTTCCAAAATAAATTCAAACATTTTGTTTCAAAACAAAATTTTTAAAAAAATATCACTTTAAAAACTTTCTTATTATACTCTTAATTTTGATTATTTTTGTTTATAAAAGTTTTACTTTTTAAAAACATCAATTTTAAAATATTTTGTATTTTTTGAAAAGTTTGATATTTTATAAAATATTCTTATTTTATAAAAATATTTATTAGAAAAAATATTAATAAAAAGATCTATTTTTTTAATTTATTAAAAATATTATAATCTAAAAAATTAAATAATATTATTAGTAATTAACATGATTATTTAGTAGGAGAGAGAAGCGAGAAAATTTTAGTAAGGAGTAATGTGGTGATGTTACGTGTCCCTTCTAGTTATCATTTTATTAAATTAAAGAGATTTTTTTATATCTTTTTAAAATTTCAATCATAACCCCTTTTTAAAAAACTTCTAACTTACCATTAAAACCATTCATAACCACCTCATAACCTTAACTATAAAAGTCAGCTTTATGCTTTTATTTTTTTTTACTCATTCTCTTAAAATCTCACTCACAAACTTTCTTTTCATCATTTAGTTTTGACCAATTCTTTTACAAGTAAATTTAAGAATTCTTTGGTGCTAACGTAATCTTGTATTGCTTTTATATTATGTATTTCTTTTATGTTCTTTCGATTTTCTTTAATTTATTTTAGTCTCAAGAACTATCCTAACATCAAAACATACACTGTATTATTGTATGATGGATGTAATAAATACAAATGATGAACAAGTCCATTAATGACTTGATTCATCTATTGTTCTCATGACTTTATTTTCTTACTTTTATTCTTTCTTCAACAAAATTTTCTTTTATTTTAATATTGATCATTAGCTCTATCATTCACTAATCCTCTAACAATCACTAACATACCTAAATCAAGCTAACAACACGCTAACATTAACAATGAATCTCGTTTGCACATGGACTGTTACGTCGTCACATTAGGTTATTCTACAAGATTTTTTCTCTAAACGATGGCTTGTTTATAACTCAAACGGACTCTGACATACTATATATCAACAAATTAAAACTCTTCTAAACAGTTTATGTTTTAACAATTTTAAAAGTGCGCATAAATGTCTTACTAGTGTTTAGGATGAATGTGGTGTGACTTCAACACCATAAATGCCTTTACCCTGTTAATGTTTTTTTGAAGATGAAGGAAATTAATAGTGGTTTACAAGCGAGTAATGCAAGAAAGTACAAGTCGGTGATGCGTAGGTTAGATTCCTATGCGTCGGTGGTGTTTTCCAAAGCTCACTTTCATCGATTGCAAATGGAGGGAGGAAGACGGAGATGGAGACGTTTCAGTGATAGAGAGAGACAGAAGAGTGATCAGATCTTGCTACAACGGTAAGGGTGAACGTTCGTCTTGCAGATGGTCGTGGGCTACCTCAAGTAGTGGTTGTCGGAGTTGCAAGGGTGGGTTTTGCTGTAGAAGCCGTGACCACCGGCAGTGCAGGCGGCGGATGATTTTAATTTAATTTACATATATATTAGCAACAAAGATGATAAGTTTCAGTACACCAAACTTTTACATGTGAACAATGATGTATGGATTAATAAGTTGATAAAGAGAACCCTAATATAAATACGTCTCTGTTACATGTTATATAATAATATGATTTTATTAGAAATTTATTCGCTTTATCCACACGTTTGCTTTTAACCAAACAGAAAAAAACATCATCTGCCAAAAACAAAAGCAAAACCTATAGTGGTTCACACTTCACCTGCACAAGAAAATCAAGATGGGATGATATGGTCTATCTCTTTCACTTACAGATAATATTGCAACCTTTAAATAAAACAAGAAATAGTTTCACTTTATCAAACATAAGATGATGAAATATCAACTCATTTACTTAGTTTGGATAATGGGTTTTCTCTAACAGGTAAGAGAGACACTTGAAAAACTATTTGCAGCAGGGGTGTCCAAAGTCGGATTTCTGAAATTTCGGATATCCGATTTTGGATAGTAAAAATCACAATCCGTATCCGAAATTTCGGATATCCGAAAGTAGAAATCACAATCCGTATCCGTATCCGAAATTTCGGATATCCGAATTTCGGATACGGATTCGGATAGTGATTCGGATATCCGAAATTCATTTTTTATTTTTTTTATTTTTTAGTTTTTTATAATAATTAGACATATGCTATTATAAAAATAATATAAAAAACAACTCATATTATAAAAGTCTCAATATATACTAAAAAATCTCAATATAAAGTAAAAATATGTCTCAAATTTAAAAAAATAAAAAAAATATTTTTTAGTTTTCGGATAATCGGATATCCGAATATCCGAAACTTTTGAAAATCACTATCCGAATCCGAATTCGAATTTTCGGATATCCGAAATTCGGATATTTCGGATTCGGATTTTCGGATTTTCGGATCGGATTCTCGGATTCGGATATTTTTGAACACCCCTAATTTGCAGGCATCTCTTAGTAAGGTGAAACTATGAACCCTAAAAACTCAACAATGAAGTTTATGAAACTCGGTTGTTCAACAAGTAAATGACTTGTATTTGATATTGACAATAAATAAACACTTTTAGTGGTAATTTAGAATATTTTTGGGATTATTACATCCAAGTGGACTTAACAAACTAAGATTATCTTACATCTTCGCATGCATACCAGATACAACAATCCCATTGAAAAACATTCAAGACAAATTGATCTCACATGAAATCTTGAACCCAAGATTTAATCTTGGATATCAAACATTCAGGTACAATCTGATACTTTGATTTGATAATCATTCAACTATACCAATGCCTAATTCTGATAATCTATTGCAGCTTGCAAAAGAAGAAAATTATAGATAACACACTATTTCTCCACAAACGTATCATTGAATGTAATCACCATCTATTGTAAAAAGGGTTCATTTTTTGTACGTTGTGTAGTCTTCACTCCATGTGGCATGCTCTATCTCAGCGCAACACGCCTTAGAACTCTATTACTATTTTAATATAAGCTAAATTTTCAAATAAGATTATTAGAATATTTTATATATAAAAAGGACACTTTGCCAACTATAGACCCGCTTTCTTTTTGGCTAACTTTAAATTATTGCTACCTGTTATGCATAAAATTTACGGAAATTTTAGACGCACCGTGGGGGATTTGGAGAAAACCGGACCTACAAGTGACAGTTTGGGCTAACCGTGACCGTTAGGTCAGGTGTAGCAACCAACCGTCACGGTTGGGTCTAACCGTTACGATTAGGCTTCAGAGAATGTTCTGCACCTCGGGATTGGGTTAATTATTGGGGGAGTGTGTTCCGTTTCTTTTTTTCAGAGTTGGGTTTTAGGGTTTTGATGGTGGTGTATATGTCACGGTTTGACCAAACCGTAACATTTAGGTATAATATTTAAATTTTTTAATCATACGAGTTTGTGTTTTTTTAGAGTTGGGTTTGTGATTATTTTTATTTTATAACACGGTTGAAATCTAATCCGAAAACAAGAAGCAATGGGTTTGTGTCGGCAATCTTTTTAGTTTATAATTTAACTTTTTAGTTTATAATTTTTTTAATCAAATTCCGAATTTGTAAAAATCGGTTGTTATTATTAATGTGACGGTATGTGTTTAATTTAATTTTTTTTTATCAAAATACGAGTTTGTAAAAATCGGTTGTTATTATTAATGTGACGCTTGTGTTTTTTTTTTTTTTTTGTGACGTTACTACTTTGTAAAAATCGGTTGTCCTAGAAATTATCATAAATATTATATACAATTACATAACAAGTTGGTTCATACATATACAATTAACATTATCAAATTACAAATATTTTATATAATTACCATTACGAACAAACAAACACAACTAAATATAGAAGCCATTATAAATACAACAAAAGCATTATAACTAAAACTGCATATATAAATACAACGAGTTTGTACATAAAAAAAAACAAAATACAAACAAAATATCTATTTAACCCGCCATCTCAGCATCTCTGCCCTGACCTGACCCACCGGCGCCAGAGGTGCTAGCACCATCATGGCCTAACCGTCTGGGTGGCGGTGACAACAACGGCGTACCGGAGGCCTCATAGTCTGAGGCCATGTGCTGGATGACCCACTCCATCATATCCTCCATACGCGTGAGCCGGTCCGTGATGTGCGTGACCCGGTCGTCCATGCTCGTGACCCTGGCCTGTGTGTCGTGAAGCATATCTACTATGTGAACAGGCAACTGCACGGCATGGTACACGCGCTGAGGATGTTGCGGCGGGTCCTAGTCGTCTGGCGGCTGAATGGGCTCATCCTCCCCTCCATCAACCGGCTAGTGAACCTGCTGAACCTGGACCTCGGCCCCTGCCAACTCGGGCAGGTCCACCAACGGCTCGAGCACCCATGCCACAAGCTCATGGAATCTCCGCCCAGGTCCCACGTGTCGTCCCTAATTCTCCGAGTGATCCTCATTCCGGTGGCGGTGGCCTGGCCCACCAGGCGCACAGGAGTCGCAGGCAATGGAGGCTGGGACATAGCATGCTCGTATCTCAGGCCCCGAGTGATCCGCGCCATAATGCTGCTGCCTACCAACGCCCCTCGCGCCTGCATGTGATAGTAGCTGGCAAAGTAATCCGTAAGAGCATGCGCGAGGCGGCAGTGTCGGTGTCTGAGTAGACACCGGATAAAGAAGAGGGCGGCTGTGTTAACCCTGTCGGTCCCCGCTCCACATCCAGTGACCGACGTGGCGATCAGTTGGTGAATGTAACGATAAAGAGGGTCTCGTATGTGAGAGACCATCAAATAGGCACCGTACGGTCCGTCACCAATCGCAGGCCACCAGACCTGATCCGCGTGATCTGCCCCTCGAATCAAAGCCGTGGTGTAGATCGGCTCTCGGGTCTCCTCCTCGGTATAGAGGCCGCTGACGACGGCGAACCGTCTAAGGGACATGCGATGCAGGACCCTAAACATCCTGAAAGAAACCTCCGTGTCCACACGACCCTCCGCGATGTCATCCTCGTCTAGCTCCAGTAATCCCTGCGTACGCGGACGGAAGGTGAATGTGCAGTAAAACTCCACTGTGAGCTCTCGATGTGCTGGCAATCATGCTAAACATCTGCTCCCATGGGCTATCCTCACCGATAATCTCCATAAACCTCCCATTCTTGCCAATGAGATCTAACCACTCATGTGAAAAAATGGTCCCCGGTGTTGGCAGTCCTCCTCTCAAGGTCCTAAACCGCTCAAATGTCGTAGTCCCCTCGTCGAACTGAAGATGTGGAGACTAAGACATTTGGTTATTATTATTATTATTATTATTATTATATTATTATTATTATTATTATTATTATTATTATTATTATTATATTATTATTGTGTAATATAATAATAATAATAAAATAATAATAATAATAATTTATTATTATTAATATAATAAATATAATAATAATAATAATAATAATAATAATAATAATAATAATAATTGTAATAATAATAATAATGATAATGATAATAATAATAATAATGATTATTATTATTATTATTATTATTATTATTATTATTATTATTATTATTATTATTATTATTATTATTATATAAAAAATAATAATAATAATAGTAATAATAATGATAATAATAATATTATTATTATTATGATTATGATTATGATTATAATAATAATAATAATATAAAATAATAATAATAATAATAATAATAATAATAATAGTGATAATGATAATTATAATATAATGATAATAATAATATTATTTTTATTATAATAATAAAATAATAATAATAATAATAATTGTAATAATAATAATAATGATAATGATAATAATAATAATAATAATAATAATTATTATTATTATTATTATTATTATTATTATATAAAAATAATAATAATAATAATAATAATAATAATAACTGTAATAATAATAATAGTAATAATAAAATGATAATAATAATAAAAATAATGATATTAAATAATAATAATAATAATAATAATAGTAATAAAATAATAATAATAATAATAATAATAATAATTATTATTATTATTATTATTATTATTATTACTATTATTATTATTATTATTATTATTATTATTATTATTATTATTATTATTATTATTATTATTATTATTATTATTATTATTATTATGATTGTTATTATGATGATTATTATTATTATCATGATTATTATTATCATGATTATTATTATTATTATTATCATTATTATATTATTATTATTATTATTATTACTATTAGTATTTTTATTTTTATTATTATCATTATTATTATTATTATTATTATTACTACTACAGTTATTATTATTATTAATATTATTTTTAATAATAATAATAATAATAATAATAATAATTATTATTATTATTATTATTATTATTACAATTATTACTATTATTATTATTATTATTATTATTACAATTATTACTATTATTATTATTTTATTATTATTATAATAATAATTATTATTATTATTATCATTATTATTATAATTATCATTATCACTATTATTATTATTATTATTATTATTATTATTATTATTATAATAATAGTAATAGTTATTATTATTACCATTACTATCATATTATTATTATTATTATTTGAGAATCCTAGGATCGTTCAAGAATTATCAGAATTGATTTGAATAAGTATTGATCACGAAATTATCAATACTTGGTGTTTAATCTATTAATAATAATAAAATCAATCAATCAAACAATAAAATAAGAATAATCAAACCGAGAGAACTCAAGAACGTTGATTGTATGCTTTTTTTTGTTGCTATTGATATTACTGATCTTGAATACAATACTGATGATTCTAATGAATCTCAACTGTTGTTATATAATTTATATTGATTTTTTTTTCTGTTGATGATCTCGTATCTATTTATAGAGATCTAATGTTGTTATATTACTAGCTATTTTGTTACTATAATTAAACTAATCATCATTATCCGAATCTTCGCCATGTTTATCGGCTTAGGAATTCGTGATTTACAATGGTTCTACTGATGATAAAATTTGTTGATGTGACGTGGAATATCCGCTTGAATAAAACGTCTTCAATCATCATTAATGTTGTTGATGTTCTGCCACATTGACTTGTTAACTTGATGTTGACTTCTGAGTTAGTTGGTCTTCCGTAGGAATTTACTCTTCCGCAGGTAGTCTGTCTTCCGCAGCAACTGTTGTACTGTACTTGTTCTTCAATTGTTGTGCTTCCGCATGAGTTCTTGTACTTGTTCTTCAGCAGCACACTCTCCTTCAGTAGCTCCACTTGATCTTGGATTTGTTCAGCATTTGTTGTTATTTCGTAGGAGATCTACGGATGTACATTCTTCAGTTATGTTCCTGAGAACATCTACGGAAGAACACTTTATTCATCCGCAGTTGTTCCAACACTTGGTCAATTTTTCAAATTGACACAGTTTAATGTTTCCTGCACATTCACACAATATTCTGAATATATTATATCATAGATGAATATATTAAATGAAGTGCAAAATAAATGTTATTTAGTTCATAAACACAATTATAATCAAATATATTCATTTTATATCATTAAGAACAATAATTACAATTATGATTACAAGAGTGATATATATATCATCTAAACCTATTCAAGAGATCTATCCCTAACAGTACTCCCCTTAGGTTTAGACTCTAGTAATCATTGATTTAGCACTCTAAGTTCATTCACTCTTGCCAAAATTCTTGATTTAAAGTAATCTACAGTCGTCTTCTGATCTTCATACTGATACTTTATCTGTCGTCTGTTCATCCTCTTCAGTGTTTTGTATTTCATACCCAGGACATCCTCTTCAGTGGTGAGTGTTGTAACAACACTATTATTTGACACCACCTCTAATTCGTCCTGTTCTGAAGTTCTTAATTCTGTTATAGGCTTTATCTCTGACCCAATCCGCTGCCCAGATTCAAACTTCCTCCTCTTGTGCGCCTTGGCATGCAATTGTCAATGACTTGAATAAGGTGTACATAGAAGCACAAGTCATTTTGAGCAGTTGAATCTTGCAGCCTTGGAAAGTGTTTATCATGAAGATAAGAGGTATAGCTTGGGTGCAACAACTTCAGTTCTACAGGGTCAAAAAGTCTTATGCTTGTTGACTTCTTAGCAGGATCATTCCTTAGCAGCACCAGTTCTTTATTCCTTTCAACATACCCCCAGTCAGTAATGGGGCATGTGAACTGATTGCCATCTATTGTTTTGATTGATGCAGCAAATCTATCTTTAGCTCCAATCCTTTTCAAGAATTCATCATCAACCAGTTTGGACTTGGACTGAGACGTTGACTTTCTTCTAAAGTGCACAACATCATTCATCATAGCTTCCCTAATCATATTTTGCTTGAACTTGTTCTTCAGACTGTTCACAATCCCAGAGAAGTTTCTTCCCCTTGGACTTATGGGATAATTAATGATGGGAAGGCGTTGTAATGTATGAAGGTCTACATCTGGCAGTGACAGTAAGCTCTCTAGTCTTTGAAAATATTGCACCATGCCAGATGCCCTCTTGATCATTGCACAATCCCAATCACCATCATACTTCCATGCAATAATCTGATTGTCTTCAGCTGATCTTGGAGTTGTCATCTAATCAAAAAGTTGAATCAGACTTAGTCGTTCTTGGGTGATCTCCCTCACAGCTGTTCCAAGAGGCCATAACTTGGGAATTATATCTCTTGGCTCTCTGATCAATTGTTCTTTTCCTTTATGCATGTCTTTTGCTTGAACCACAGTAGGCTCAGCAAGAGTTTGTGATAATTGTTGTTAATAAGCAGGATTGGGGGCTCCGGATCTGAACTTTACTCCTGTATCCAGCTCTACCTTCATAACATATTCCATCATCGCCCTTAATTCACCAATGGTTCTTCCTTTGAGTTCATGTTGGTCATGGTTATGACTTTGCAGCCAGCAAACCATGTTTGTAAGCCCGGAGGTATCACAATGACCTAACTCCTTCCTTATTCTCTCCATTGACTTGAACTTTGAGTAGGTGTCAAAGTTACACACAGGAATCATCATACTCATAGCTTCAAATTCTTTTAGAGTTTGAATCATCTCCTCCATGTTCATCTTATCCACCAAGTCAAATGGAAATCCATGATTGATTTATTGTATGAACATGGATGACTATGGTCTTTCATCAAGGATGTCTGCAGTAGTCAGACGTACTTCTATTTCTTCTTTCTCATATTTGGGAGACTCTTATTTAGTCAATTCCTCCCATTCTTCATCACTATCTTTCTTGACTTCTTCCGTAGGGGCTGACAGCTCTGGTGAATCTAATTTTTCTCTTTTTGAGGATTCACCCAGAACATCAGCTGTCTTCCCTAAGTACTTCCTTTTTCTGTTGTAGGTGATCATTGCTGTTTCACCTTTAATCTGTTCAGCCTCAGTCAATTTCTTCTTTAAACTTTCAATCTCATTATCTTTTAGCTTCAGACTTGCAGCTTGCTCATTTACCAGATCATTTAAAGCATTTATTGCTTTATTATTCATCACTGCATCTTCCTTCAGCCTTTTTACTCTGCTCTCCAAGCTTCTAATGGCTTCAACTTTCTCATTCAACTCCTTTTCATCCTTCTCAGCTTTCCATCCTCTTGTTACTCTTTAGTACAAGGTTGTTGTACTGGGCCACCAAGTAGCTTTTGCTTACATTTATTTCTTCTTCATTCAGGTCATTTTCATTGTAAGCAATGATATCAACAAAAGCACTCTCTTCTTGCTCAACTTTCTCTTCTTTATCTTTCTCTTCTACATCAATACAGACTTTTTTTGTATCTTCATCATTAATGGCTTCATCAACATCCTCATCAAGGTGGAGTTCTTCTGTTGGTGTTAGGCTATCAATGGGTTTAGTAGGAGTGGGTGAGATGGTTGGTTCAGTTGGTGGTAGAGGATATATGGGCTTTGTGGCACCAGTATCAATTGATGTTATGGAGATTGGTGATTGTGGGAGTGGAGGTTGAGTCCCATCCTAACCAACTACTTCAGTAGAAGCAGAGTTGATTGATATTGGTGATTGGCCAGGAGAGATGGGTACAGTATTCTCACTTGAAGATGTCAAGTGGATGGGTGATGGTGGTGGCTGTGATTCTTGTTGGGGTGATTTGGGTGAAGCATGTTACGGTGTTTCAGGCTGGGAGTGTGTGGCAGATGGTGCTAATGAGCTTTCAGTTTGTGGTTCCTCAACCCACAGCAGCTCCTGAGGAATGTTCTCATTCTCATCTATTACATGAGCAAACAGTTGTACCTCCCCTCCTTGGTACGTCCCAGATAGTTTATTCAGAAGTGATCTGCTCAGATGGTTCGACACACATGAATCTCCTACTCTCTCAACCTCCGAAAGGTGTTCATTTATGATCAGTTGTATGAATCGAGGAAACATGAACATTTTTCCTTCCTTCTGCACTCGCACATGGTCGCAGAGGCAGTTCATTATATATCTTGCGTAGTTGTACTTCCTCCCTTCGAAAATTCCGATGATTCGGGAGGAAATGTGTCACGAGAATCTGTCCAATCCGGACTTTCGGTTGGAAATGCATTTCAGGTATGTGTGGCACAGGAATCGATATGGCTTACATAGCCTTCCCTTCTTGATTTCACCGTGTTGATAGTCACTATCATACCCATCAGGTCGAATACTTTCTGGATGTATTCATGTTCGAATACATCCGGATGACCTTGTTCTTCGTCTCCTAATTCTAGAGCCCCGCGTATGATTCTTCATTCACCCAGAGGGGTAGGTTCCCAATGGTTGCGGTTATCATGGCCCCTTCATCTCCTTCTTCAATAGCTGCGGTATTCCAGAAATCCATCATATGCGACAATATATGACCGGATTGGCAGTTAGTGCGAAGTGTAATCGCGGTCTTCTTAAGTACTGTATGATGGTTCTACACTCATCATTGACATTCGGATCTATATACGCACACACATTGTGTTCTTTCACGAATCGGTTAGCCATGATGGCGACGTTGATTACGTGAGAGGTGTAACTATTTGAGATTAGGTTGAGATTTTGGTAAGGGTTTATGGTGTTCAGTTTGGATGCTGTTTGATTTGGTTTTTTTTTTTTTTGAAAGTGATAGAAAGGCCAACGGCCAACGGTAGAAGGCCCTATATATACCTTTTCAGATAGCCTGTCAATTACAGTTAGCCCCTCCGAGGTTTTACCTTTTGACCTTATCCTATTTCAGTGGGACCCAGTTGCCCTAATCTCTTCTCGTTTACACTTTACCCTCAAAGTATTAACTATGCCTATATAAATATGGATATTAATAACTATGCACTTAATGATAAACCATTAATAGGGCAAAGATCAATTAATATCCAACACAATGTCTTCTGCAGATTACATCTATGGAATTATAATGTCTTTCTTCCACATTGCACCTGCGGAATTTGACATTCTGTCTTCCGCAGGAATCCTCCGAAAGAAAAATGACTTCTGAAGGAAAACTTAATATTGTCTATGTTTTATCTTTGTATGAATTGACTCATGGTTAATTCATTTGATGTTTTGCTATTGGACCTTGTGACTTGCTTCATGTCAATTGTGTACAAGTGGCAGCTTCCTGTTGCAGATATCCTTCAGCCTGCAGCCAAGTTAGTGCTAAGTTCCAATTTTCTTCAACTCAGTATGTTTAACATAGGTTTTAATGAACTTATTACTCCCCTAAATTGTGATGACTCAGAAACTTAAGAATTTATCAAAAATTTAATAAAAGAAGTTCATGTGAACTGTTACATTGACTAACAGAATAAACACATAAGAGAGAGAAGCATATGCACATGCACTTGTTTGATAGACTGAAGGATCATACTATGACACTAACACAATCCTGCATATTATTGTTAGATTTGTTAACTACTTGATCTAGTGCAGATTGCAAATATTTGTGATCCGCAGAAGTTCAAACAAAAGTGTATGTCGAGTATGTCATGCTTATTATCATGTTGTGGTTAGTTTATGTTGAACAGAGATGAGTGCACATGCAAAGATGTTGTGAAAGTGTGTCGTTCCAGAAACTGCCCAATCCATCACGTTATCACACTTGACCCATGTTCCGTAGATTATAAGCTCTATTAATATTTCTTGAATCTTATTACTGTTGATAGTTTATTCATGCTTTGTATATTTTACTGTTGATCCGTTTGGATTCTTTTGAGAGTAGCTCTTGTTTGGAGTTTTATGATTTGCATCAGGTCA
>JACCIY010000765.1:0-49031 GCA_025506505.1 Flaveria sonorensis
GGTCTCAGATGACGGGTCGTCATCATCATCGACTTATGATCACCGAAACATGCACCACGTCTCACAGACCAAAAATAAAGATTAGGGTTCAAGGTCGCGTTTCCTATCATCACCGTTTAATAACCAAAACCCATAGGTACGCAACAAAATAGAAACACCAGGATTTAGGGTTTAGATTAGAATACCCAAAACAAAACCCCAAGCAGCAGAGAACAACAAGCAAGCATGAAAAAACCATAGAGCCAACATACTATTAGGTTAAGTGAAACCTAACCTTCAGATGAGCTTTCGCACATCATCAGCGAGTCGATTAAACATGCATACCCGAACAGCGTCGCCGACATTAGGAGGTAATGCCGCCATCGTTCCCCAGGCGACGATGCCAACAAGGGAGGTCGGAGCCCTGGATAGTTAGAAACCAATCGCCGGCCCGACCTCAACCAGAACTGGAGGCAGAGCAGCAATAGGCACCACAACCATTGTAATGATTTAAAACCACGGTTGATCGAGTAGATCCGAAAACTGTCGGCCTTAAACCTACCGAAAAGAATGTCACCGGGAAAGAAAGCGGCGGCACCGCCACCATCGCCATGCTCCCCACTGCCATCGCCACAAATAACCTCTGAAATGGCGATAAAGGCGACTAAGCGGCCCGTACCACGACTGGCACCACAAACGGTGAAGGGGAAGCTGGGGGCGCAAGCCACGTTAGCCGGCGGCGACGACAACCACGAGGCCAAGACCACAAACCGCCTTTCTCTCTCTAAGAAAGGAGCAGAGGAAGAAAGTGAAAAGCCGAAAGCCAAAATGCTTTATGCACATGCACATAGGGACCAAACATGAATCCTTACAAAAGATACATGGCCAATGTCTAAAACCCCCATAAGATCCTATTCTGGCCTTGGTTTTTTCATAGTAGGTAACTAGGTGAAACGCCGTACGCGCGTTGCGCGAAATTTTATACCGATTTGAGTGGAACATGACGTAATTCTAGTGAAGAACAATTTAATATCTGCTAATAAAATGGGAATAACATCTGCTAACAAAACGGAAATGTGCCTGCACTATGTCATTGCCTTTCGGTAACACAAACGATATACTCACTTACATCAAGATCTTTCAGATGGCTTATCTACAAAACCAAATACCAAAATAAAGACGACTTGATATTGTTTTTGCTCGGCACTCGCCCTTGTGTCTGTATCACAGACATTGTTGACTACAAAAGGTGACGCATGCTGAATATGTGTGCCTAATTCCTCAAAAAGTGGAAGCGATCTTTACAAAAAGTGGCAGTGACATATTCGAATTTTGCTAGGTATCTTTCGGTTTCTTTTATGTTGTTAGACCTGTTATTTTTACAAGATGAAACAATTAGGAAGTAGTGATTTAAAGTATGATCTTGTGTGTATTACCTTCTTCGTGGAAGAGTTTTCTTTTTGTTGATGGATTAGGTTCACGCCTTTGCATTACTTGAGATGTTGATGGAGTGGCAAGCGAAGGTGTGCTTGCTGATGATGTTCGTTGTGTGTTTATGTCCACGCGGTTGACTGTGCAACGCAGCATTCCTGTTCTGATGTTCTTTTGCACTTGAATGTAGAATATTGCCTCTTTATTTATGATAGAGCACAAGGATGCATATGGGTCTGGCGTAGCTAGAATGTCTGAACATGTCATTCCTGTTAGAGTTGCGGATGGCTCGTTGAAGATTATGGCAGGGATGCTTCCTGTACTATCAGCGAGTGTGGCAGTTATTCGATACCTGCAATATTCAAATTTGTGAGTTGTAGACATTATTTTTAGTGATCTGTGAAAACTAAAGGGTTACATTTCTGTTGGGTTGCTGTAGTTTCCGTGCGTTGAGCAGAACCAATTATTTCCAGCTTTTATAAGTGTCTGATCACAGTTTAAACAACCGATAGAGTGCCAGTTTTTGTCGATAGGTATGTCGGATATTGCTGCCTCCAAGGTGAAAGTTCTTCCCTGCGGTAATAACTGTTTATCATATATGTTCTAAGACGATTTACTACTGAGAGTTTATCTAACCTTAAATTCATTGCTATCTTGCAGTTTCAATATAGTTGTGCTTTACTGTTGTGTTCCTGGTGTTTGGTTTTGCTGTTCTGTTTCTGCTGATAAGCTGTCTTATTAGCCTCCATTCTTTCAAAGCTGCAGTTAGTAAAGTTGATAATGGTATTTATGAAATTTTCATTGGGAAAACATGTTTGTTTGTGAGGTAGCTTACATGTCCAAGAGTATGTGTGTCTCTGCTGTTGATGGGTTCAAGTATATATAGCTTGCATTCGTTGACTGAAGTTGAAGTCTACCTATTTTCAAAACAATGTCTATCAGCATGTTTATATATCAGTTACTAAGTATCTATAGAATTTTTTATACCCATGAAATCAGAAAGCCTCAGAGTAGTTAAGGCAAGTATTGTAGGCGGTCCTGATAACTGAAATGCTTGGGAATCTGAGCGAAGAAGTGGCTATTTCCTCCCATAATCGGATTGTGACATCTTCATTACTGCAAAATTTTGTCTAATCAGATTGAGATCTATATTAATAGGCTAGCATATCTAGAGCAAACATTGTGGTCTTTACATGTTGATGTTTATTGAAATTATAAATACAGTCGTCGTTAGTTAAATGAATGAAGCAACTTTCCTAACCAGATTACTTGTGAAGTTTAACAGCAGTGTGTGTGCCTATATGTTTATGTTGACATCACATTGTCAACCTCGAAAATATATACATACATGATGTATTTTTTACCTGCAATCTTTCAATGTTCGTGTCACATACGGCTTCCCATCATTTGTATCACAATGTTCGTGTCACAACTTTCCTAATGATCTTGCATTTGTTGCAGTATGCCAATGTAATCTGCAGTGTCCATGGTTATCATTAGGATTAGTGTTCCATTAATTTAAGGAAAAATAGTTAAGAAGACTTTAACAACCTAGAACCACTCTATTCTGTGTCTGAGTTGGATCCTTCATTTTTTGTGTAAATTTTCCAACCTTTGTCGGCTTATGAACTCAAAATATTCCCTTGGAATTTCATGTGTTTCTGGTATAGGGGTAAACACAGAGGCTGATCCGATCCGCATGTAAGCCGGATGTGATAAGGTGGATGTGTATCTATCAGGTTCTGTGCATGCGTATCCTTTGATCCTGAAGCATTTATGCAGCTGTAATTTTGAAATAACTGGTCTCTGGTCTTTTCCCTTGGCCATTGCCTGTATTCCCATTCCCTGTTATAACCAAAATTAGTATGGCGAATACAGAAAACGTATCTTGTTAATTTTATTTCATTTAGATATGGTTTTAGGAGGCGAATTAAGTGTTGTTAACATTATGGTATACAATCATGAATTTGTACAAGAAATTATGAACTGTAATAAACTGCAATGTGCCCATCTGTATTGCCTATAAGACCATGTATATTCATTTATCTTTTTTGGTCTTATAATGATGGTGGTGTATAATTGTTACAGGTGATTATGAATACTTCTATGAGCCGATGATTAAAAAAACACTGGCTTTTTACCTCCTTGTCAACAAATACATAACAAATTTCGTTGTCACGAAACGCAGGCTTCCAACTGCGAATAACTCGTATCTCGAGCTCGGGAGCATCGCCACCAGGTCTAAGTGCCGAAATACCGGTGTCCTCCATGGACAATTACCTGCATTACAGATAAGATATGAGTATGAACTATGTGGTAATAACGAATCAAAGTAGATGTAGTACCCATATTGAATATGATATCATGCATTAAGATTGTGAAGCTAGACCTACCACGAACCTGTTTTTTTCTCATTTCGTCTAATAATTCTGTATATACAATATTTAAGGTTTTATAATCACTACTCTTAACGCTTTTCTTGGTCCGAATTTTTATCGAGTTTGGAGTCGTAGCTCTTGAAAGAGCGACATAAAGCTGACCATGACCAAAAATAGGTTCAGGTAGGTATATACCTATTTTTCTTAGAGACTGACCTTGACTTTTGTTAATTGTCATAGCATAACATGTTTTAAGTGGGAATTGTCTCCTTGTAAAAACAAACGGCAAGTCCTTTGTATTATGAACAAAATTAATCCTCGGAATGTAAACTTGTATTATGAACAAAATTAATCCTCGGAATGTAAACCCTATGACCAACTGATGTACCTGTTATTATATGCCTCTATTACCCGTGGTAACAACTGTGAAACTAACAATCTTGTTCCATTACATAAACCATTCTTTTGATCTCTATTACGAATTAACATAACCGGGGTGTTCTTTTTTAGTTTGAGACAGTGATTTGGAATACCATTAAAATTTAGCACATTCAAGTATTCAACTGGATACATGGCATCATTATCACCGGCATTCCTAGAATGCGGGACCATAGAATCTGTACTTAGGTAGAAAACGTAGTCTCCTGGAGAAAAACTAAGAACCGTCTCATTTATTTCGTCAACAGTTTCGTTCTTGGGACATATAACGGTGCGTTCTGCTATAGTATTAGACAATCATTAGACATGTTTATATATTAGAGGGCTTAATATGTAATTATTTACTCTATTTATATTCCTGTAATCTTTGATCACAATTACAATACACAATACAATTACTTTGATTCACTTGGTATCAGAGCCAAGTTTATCTAACCCTAATTCTGCCGTCATTCTTCTTCTTCCCTGTTACTGTTCCCTTTTTCGATCTGCAGCCTTCTGCACTCATCTTCTTCATCATCAAAATCCTACACCACTCCAACCATGGCCCTTCTTGTCCAATTCTCCTCAACCGACAAACATAGTCACAATTCTCACAAGTTTGGTTTTACCCTTTCACCATCTAACTATGGTCATTGGAAAACCATGATACATCCATTCCTTGTCACAAACAAACTTTTTGATTACATTGATGGTACCATTCCATGTCCCGAACCCACCCTCACTGTTCCAAACACAAATTCAGAATTACCCCCTACAACTCAGCCAAATCCTAACTATACGACGTGGGTCTCAAATGATGCCCACGTACGCATGCTGCTCCTGTCCACGATCTCTGAAGGCGCATTCCCACACGTTCAGGGTACCACTTCTCGAGAATTATGGTTAGCCCTGGAACGTGCTTTTGCCCCGCATACAATCTCTCGTGAATATACTCTGAAATCACAGCTGCTCCGAATCCAGATGAAACCTGATGAGTCCTCTACTGATTATCTTACCCGGGCCAATCGTATGCTGATGCCTTAGCCAACATAGGCGAACCTGTTAAAGAAAAGGACCTGGTCATGCTTGTTGTGACTGGACTTCGTGAGGAATATGATGGCTTCAAATCCCACATTGTTGGTCGTTCCTCCCCCACACCCTTTTCTGATTTGTTTGCTTTACTTGCTGATCATGATTACATGGTCAAGAAACCAGATCTGCCCCCTACTCAGGCTTTCACGGTCACAAGCAGCCGTCCCTCATCGTCTTCTGCAGCCTCTTCATTACCTGCTGATACTATTCAGGCTCTTCAGCAGGTTATGTCCCAGCTGGGTCTACAAGTTCAACCACAAGCATCACAGCAGCAGCCCCTGTCCAAGCCGCAAGCTTTCTATGGGGCTCGAGGTCGTGGTCGAGGCCCCTCCAGTCGTGGTCGTGGAGGACGTAGCAGCTCTCGTTACAACAATCATGCCATCAACAATCTCTATGACAACAACAGAACTAATAGAGGTCAATTTAATTGGGCATCTAATCAGAATACAGTTTTTGGTACTTGTAACAGGTGTGGAATAGGGCACATTCCGTCTCACTGTCCTAACAGGGATCCCAATACTCTAAGGACATCATCACCAACAGCAAACTTTGCTGACTATCGCTCACAGGCATCAACATCATGGCTACCCGACACTGGATGCAATGGTCACGCTGTCATGGATCATACAAACCTTGATCACTCAGAACCATACTATGGTAAGGATTCTCTTTATGTTGGCAATGGTAAAAGTTTACCCATTCTACACATTGGTTCAACCAAAATTCATTCTCCACACAAGACTTTTACACTTTCTAATATTCTTCATGTTCCACAACTTAAACGCAACCTTCTTTCTGTTCAAAAATTTTGTCAAGATAATAACGTGTTTTTTGAATTTCACTCGAGTTTTTTTGCTGTGAAGGACACGTCTACACGGAAAACCCTCCTCACGGGTCCAAGTGAAAACGGGCTCTACTCCATTTGTCTACCATCCATTCGTCCTCTTCACAAAGTGGCCTTCTCTGCTGTTCGTACCTCTACTGATACATGGCATCGAAGACTTGGACATCCTCATCCAGATCTATTGAAGTCTATGTTATCTATTTTTTCTCTTCCAGTTAGTAATAAAAGTTTGTCATCATCTTGTACTTCATGTCACATGGGGAAATCCTCAAAACTTCATTTGTTTCCTTCAACATTTAAGAGTACTCATGTTTTGGATTTAATTTTTTGTGATGTGTGGGGTCCTGCCCCGGTTAAATCTTTTAATGGTGACTCTTATTTTTTGTTATGTGTTGATCACTTTACCCGTTATATGTGGATTTTTCCTTTAAAACACAAATCTGATGTATGCCTTACTTTTAAAAATTTTCATGCTATGATTGAACGACAATTTCAGACCAAACTCAAATCGGTTCAAACCGATTGGGGTGGAGAGTTTCGACCTCTCTCCTCATTTTTTACCTCTCACGGTATCATTCACCGCCTCTCTTGTCCTCACACCAGTGAGCAAAACGGTTTTGTAGAGAGACGTCATCGTCATGTGGTTGAAACGGGTCTTACCCTTCTCGCTCAATCAGGTGTTCCTCAAAAATTTTGGCATTTTGCATTTGATACAGCTGTATATCTCATCAATCGGATGCCATCTAGGGTCGCTTCCAAAATTTCTCCCTTTCAACATCTATTCAACCTTCCACCTGATTTCTCATTTCTTCGTGTTTTTGGATGTCAATGCTACCCTCACTTACGTCCTTATAATCCTCACAAAATGGATTTCCGCTCCTTACCATGTGTTTTCCTTGGTTATAGTCCATCTCATTATGGCTATCGTTGTCTTGATCTGACCACACATCGGCTCTATGTTGCACGGCATGTTCGGTTTAACGAACAACATTTTCCTTTTCTTGACAAATCTTCAACACCTTCTACCTCACCTTCCACCGTTCCATCTCCGTATGTCTCTTCCTTTCCAGCCCACCAACCTGAAACTGACCCTACATCCACCTCCTCACCAACTGGTCCAACAAGCCCACACATCCCACCCACACATCCCACCCACACACTTCACAAACCCACCTTCTCCATCACCCTCCCCATCACCCCAACCCACCCACACCCAATCCACATCTCCCACGGAGACCACCCATACCACCAACTCATCTACGGCCGCCACTACATCTGACTCCACTGTCCCAACACCTCCACCACCTCCATCACCACCCACTCGCACTCGTCCTGCTAATCTTCGTCCAAATCCTCCCAAAACCAACAGATATAACCCCGCCGCCTATCATACCACCACTTCCTCTACCGATGTTGAACCTACCACTTTCACTATTGCTAACAAAAGTCCTGAATGGCGTCATGCCATGTCTGAGGAATACAAGGCCCTTATGAACAATGGCACGTGGACACTTGTTCCACCAGTTTCGAATGCCAATGTAGTTGATTGCAAATGGGTGTATAAAATTAAAAGGGATCAAAATGGTGCTATCAAACGATATAAGGCTCGACTTGTTGCCAAAGGTTTCAAGCAACAACCTGGTGTTGATTACCACGAAACCTTCAGTCCCGTGGTTAAAGCGACTACTATTCGAGTTGTTCTTTCACTTGCGGTAACTTGTGGCTGGTCTCTCAGACAACTTGATGTTCACAATGCCTTCTTACATGGGGATTTAAAAGAAACTGTTTATCTGAAACAACCACCCGGCTTTGTGGATCCTGCCAGACCGAACCACTTATGTCTTCTCCGCAAATCACTATACGGCCTAAAGCAGGCACCTCGAGCATGGTTTCAGCAGTTGTCTCGGCTCTTCAGCATTTGGGATTTCAAGGGTCCAAAACTGATCCTTCTCTTTTTATTTATTGTTCCGGCGGTACACTTCTCTATATGTTGGTATATGTTGATGACATCATATTGACAGGCAACAATCCCACAGCGATTGATAATATGGTTCGGATCTTGAGTTCCTCCTTTGCGCTTCAAGACATGGGTCCCTTATCTTATTTTCTGGGTATTGAGGTTCAGTCACATGACTCTGGCTTGATTCTTTCTCAAAGGAAGTACATTATGGAGCTCTTAACCAAAGCAGGACTTTCACAATCTAAGCCTGTTAGCTCTCCGTGTTCTACAACCGTTCCTCTGACCCTTGGTGACAGTCCAAGTTTTGAGGATCCGGTTCGGTATCGTCAGATTGTGGGGGCTTTACAGTATTTGACCTTAACTCGTCCGGACATAGCATTTGCTGTTAATAAAGTCTGTCAGTTTATGCACTCTCCCACTACCAATCATTGGTCTGCTGTTAAACGAATCCTTCGGTACTTGCAGGGTACCTTGAACCATGGTCTTCTTTTCCAACGGTCTTCTGGCTCCACTTTGCATGCTTATACAGATGCCCATCATCACCCTCTTACCGCCTACTCTGATGCTGATTGGGCTGGTTGTCCCGATGACCGTCGATCCACCGGGGGATTTGCTATATATCTCGGATCTAATCTTGTTTCTTGGTCGGCTCGAAAACAACGAACTGTCTCTCGGTCATCGACTGAATCTGAGTACAAAGCATTAGCTGACACTGTTGCTGAACTTACTTGGCTAGACTCACTTTTGCGTGAACTTCGTGTCCCTATGAAATCAGCTCCAATCTTATGGTGTGACAATCTTGGTGCTACGTATTTATCTGCTAATCCGATCTTTCATGCACGCACCAAACATGTTGAAGTTGACTTTCATTTTGTCCGAGAAAAGGTTGCTCAAGGAAGACTAGCAGTTCAATTTATCTCTACACATGACCAGATTGCCGATATATTTACAAAACCATTATCTTCAGAGAGACTTATGACTTTACGGGACAAGCTACAGCTCGTTTCCCGCGCTTAGCTTGAGGGGGAATATTAGACAATCATTAGACATGTTTATATATTAGAGGGCTTAATATGTAATTATTTACTCTATTTATATTCCTGTAATCTTTGATCACAATTACAATACACAATACAATTACTTTGATTCACTTATAGTTGCCGCAGTCGGATTCGAAAGGCATGTGTCATCGTAGACAAACCTAATGAGGTCAGAAAGATCTGTATCACTTTCTTCAATTAACATATGGGAGGGAATTTGAATAACTTTGATATCTGGTTGCCCAGGGACAATAGGGTCACCTTCTTCACCATCTCCAATTTTTAACAACCACTCTGTGAAAGATTGTTTTTCTGCCTCGGATACAGTGTGTGAGCATGATGTTGAAACCCTAAGATTAGCAGAGAGTATGTACAGTGAAATGCTTCCAAAGATATGATCTTGGTAGACATGAAACGATGATATCTTGTTTGGTGGCCTTCGGTTTAACAGGTAGCGTTTGCCTGAAATCACCTCCTAGTAAAACAGATTTACCACCAAAAGGTATATTGTCCTTTCATGTCAAGTCCTTTAACGTCATGTCAAGAGACTCGAAACACCTACGATCACTCATCGGTGCCTCATCCCAAACTATCAACACCGCCTCCAACAGCAACTTAGACAGATTTGTGTTCTTTTTGACATGACATACTGATTCATCAGTCAACTCAAGCGGTATCTTAAACCTTGAATGCGCTGTTCGACCGGAGGGTAACAATAGAGATGCTATTCCTGATGCAGCAACTGCCAAAACAATATCACCTGCTGATCTTATGGCTGCTATAATCGTATTCCACACGTAAGTCTTACCGGATCCACCGTGGCCATAAACAAATAACAGTACCTGCTACGACTCTCGATAGGCAGACATAACATGGTTGTAGACTGCCTGTTGTTCCTGCTGCAGATTTGCCTTCATGGATAAATGCCTCCCTGTTATAACTTTTTTCTTCAAGGATCAACATGTTGTTTAGTGTTGACGCTGTACTTTCGGCAGGCAATGGCAGCCCAAAATCTGATAATGATTTTGGTGTGCTGTTGGAATTCAGTAGTAATTCAAGCTCATAGAGGACAAACTGTTTTAGGTCATGATCGCTCACTCCTTTATTTGAATCACGGATGATGAAGTTAATCTTATATGTTAAATCTTCTCCCATTATTTTCCAATTGGCCACTCAAAGTATAGTCGGACTTGACACGTCGCAGTATAGGAGGATGTGAATAAAAAGTAACCTAATCTCTGAGGCTGTTGCCCAAACTGATGCTTCTGTCATAGTGGTTAACCATTCGTTATCATCTCCTATCAAGCCTAACTTTTCACATGCATGCCGAAATGTCGGAAGCACCTGACCTGAAACTGTGCGTATATCCGCAAATGAACAGCAACCACTTTGATAGCTAAGTAACATCCGCAGGTAGAAAAGCTCCCCACATGAAGGGTGGACATATGTAAGTCTGCCAACAGAAGGTGGTCTCTTAGATTTTCTTTTGATCCAACATTTTGAATTTGAATCCCATCTATACCTGGATAAATAATCAATGTAACGAAGGTTCAAGCCGGTTTCTGAAGATGTTAACTGCAATGTTGATTCAGCTTGATTGTTGGCCAACCATTCAGTGAGTGTTGTTTTACTTGTATTTTCGTTGTTAACAATGTCCAATAACTGTTGCGATCATCTGAATGTTAAATTTTGTTTACCTTGTAAATGCACAGCTAAAATCTGGACAGGTGGGTTTCGGTGGTGTATTGGAAATGCCAAGATCCGCCATGACGCTTCATGAGGGCAGACGAAGCGACCATCAAGATAGTTTCTTATCTCATCAACAACTTCAGACGTGCCGTGTGTAAGATCCTCAAGAATGTCACCGTTTTTAGTTAGTGAAAAACGTACCCTATCTGCCCCCTTCGAAATATACTTGAAAAGATATTTAATCAACATGCTCCAGCCGCAATATTCTACATTTATATGCGCATCAAAGTGTAGAAGTTTTTTGTTATATGAAACAACAAATCTATTATCCAAAAGAATACCTCGCTTCATATACAATTGACCATCGTTGCGTCTTTTATAGTGAATATATCCATTGGCATCAATTCGGGTTTGTGGCTCACAAGATTTAGGATAAAGTTTCGAGCATACACCATTTTTCATACAGGGAGAGCCCAACCTTGCCAACCCACATGGGTCATGTAACATGGATGTTGTTACTATCCTGTGTAGTGCAGGATCTGTGCTCACATCTGGCAGCTCAGCACTTATATAGCGGTCTACATCTTCTGCCGTGCGAATACGACACGAAGATGAAACCCATAGCAGTGTGTGGCAGTGTGGAAGACCCCTTTTCTAAAACTCAATAGTGTAAAGCTCTGCGGAAGAGAAAATACATAAGATTAGGGCACATAATATTCAAGATAGAAAAGATGTTTTAGAACCAGATTTACATCAGACCTAACCATTACCTGAAGTTACTTCACCGAAAGGTTTTGCTGTGTTTAGATATTTTATGAAAGATCGAACTTTCATCTGGAAGACTCTTGCAATAAGGTCAGGTCTATCCTGTGCACAAGAAACACCAGCTGCTGCTATCTCCCTTATAATCTCCGGCCATTTAACATTACATGTGAATGTGATGAAATACTGTGGATTCCCATACACTCAGACACAGAGCAAGCGCATCTTGACAATGTTTGTACATATATCTTGGACCACCGGTGAATGATGACGGCAATAAAATACGTTGACCCACGCTATGTCCCTCTGTATCACCATGACATATGGCATCATGTACTCCGTCTAGAAACTCACATCGAAATTCTTGCTGGTTATTTCGTATGTATTCAAGTCGCAAATGCTCAACACAAACATAAGCATCAACTATGTATTGCTGAAACAACCGACAGGCACGAAGCACATGGGTATATGCGCCTTGACGATCATGTATTTGAAAGCAATAGAACATACACGGAGTGAGGTTACGACCTTCAGTGGACAAATCCTGTGGTATCTGTAATTCAGGGGACCATCCCTGTTCACCGCGAGGAAACACAAGGGGATATTGCATGGGCATATAAGCAGGGTGGAGCTTGCTAACCCTATGAGGGATATTGTCTTTCCCTCGAATAATGATGTCAAAATCCTCTGCTCCAGTATACGAATCACAAACAATAGCTGCGATGGCATTTGGTGAAGGAATATCATATCTTTTATCAGTTACCCTACTAAAAATTCTTATAGAAAAATCTAGAACAACAGGCTGGTCACACAATTCTCTTGCAGACCTGAACAGACGCACATACGTATTGAACTCATCAAGCATTTCAGTTAAAGTCGTTACTATAACAGCAGACAAACTCGATGAGCTGTCACCGGTGAAAAACCGAAGCCTGTTAGAAACCTCATTCTGGCCATCAAACACATACATCTGTAAAAATCTAGGTCTATCACCAGGACATGGATAGACTGATCCCACCTAATGACACACCTGACCAGCGACTCTGAAAACATACGGACCACCACCTTCATTAATAGAGCTGTCGACTGTTGCACCAAAAGAGGTCATCGAGAACATAGCATTATATGCACGTATATTTGCCATAAAATCCACGTCTGAAAACAACATTCTTAGTAGGCCGGGGGGCTCAACTGGATATTGTAACACAACCTTCCCCGCTCTGCAGCATTTATGATATCGAGGCCTACGGCCACAGGGAAAGAGGTTAACCGCTCAGAAAACCAAAATAAAGCCCCGCAGAACTCACAAACCTCACTACACCTTTCCATATCCGCATAATCAGGGGACAAAACAACATGAGAATCACAACTATATGAACTATCAGACTGAATGTGAGGCTGAGCAGATGAAGATATAGCTGACGTAGTCGTAACACGTGTAGAAGACCTAAGCATGGAAGCACGACGCAGATACTGCAAATGCATCTGAGAGGCCGCCTCAAAGCCTGAGGTAGAAGAAGGGGCATCACCCGCAGGAATACATTCCCGACGTGCGCGCTTACCTCGTGGATTCTAAGAAGTTCAATATAGACCCGTATTCAAAAAAATAACAATAATAGGTAGAGCAAATTGTAAAAAACCAAGAACAACGGTCCTACTACATGATAATAAGAATCCATACGCCTAAAACCTTCTTAGATTCGTGATAGAAAAATTAGAGACAACTGTAATATATATATAACAATCATAAAGAACACAGAAGAACATGAAAGAGTGTAAAACATACCTGCATTAACCAATGACACGAACTGTGCGATAGCCAACAACCAAAAACCCTCGTCACAACAAAGCAAAAGAAAGTCATAAAAAAAGTTCAGACCAGACGCCTGATTTATATGTGTTTAGAGACAAGATTCATATTTCAAAGCCCCCTTGTGAAAGCTAATCAAGTTTATATTATAACAACATATAGGCAACGCAATGTCTGTTATATGCTACATACGAGTTTATTAAGACGTACTGTGAGGTTATGATTTGTTATTACAGATGATAGAATTAACATACATGTTATATGACGCAATATAATGTCTGTTATATTCCGCAAATGATTTATTAGTGCAGACAACTTTGAATTTAAATTTTATTTATTGTTTGGTACGGAAATATGTATACAAAGCCCATACTTCTAATTGAAGATCCAATTAAGTATTATTCAAATAAGAATTTGCTTTCCTGATTTATAAGTCAATCACACACATACATATTACATATGGGAAGATACACCAGTGAAAACATAGAACAAAAAAAATTCAGGCCCAAACTGAAACAAAGATGGACCGATGGAGACTGAAGGTAACCAAACAACAACAGAGGCGAAAAAAAAAGAAGGAAACATACCTGTAGCAATCAGACCTGAATAGAAGCTGGAACTGCAAGAAAAACGGTTGGAGAGAAATTAGAAATTACCTATAAATATTAGAAATTACCTCAGCCAGCAAATACCTGCGGTGATTCCAAAGACAGATGTAAACGACGACTGCTTTAAAAGCAATAGCCACCGGTAAATATAGACGGAGCGAACACCATCACCTCCATGATGTCTACCGGCAAAGAAAGTCGAAGCGCCACCGCCAGGCCCAACGCGAAGGACAATATCTAGCAATCAACCACCACCTCCCAAGCGAATTTAGGGTTCATCTGCAGACCCCAAAGAAGAACAATCTAAATCAAGGAGAAGGTTAGAGCAACCAGGGAAACGAAATCCAAATGAAACAATAAAGTAGGCAACCAAAGGACACGTGGACAGAAATTAAACAGGGGCACAACACGTGTACTAAAGGACACATAGACAGAGGCAAAACAGGAGCACAAAAAAAAAAACCAAATCAACAGCTGCCGAACTGGTGTTTGACACTATTCATCGTCAAGGTTCTTTCATATATAGGTTAATATGTAATGTAATCTTCTAAAAACAGACTAAATATAACATTATTATAATAATATTTCTTATTGACGTATAAGTACGACCTTTAAACTATTTGATCAAATTTCTATTTTACTGGCTTTATAATTTATCTATTCATTAAATACATTAGAAATAAAGTAAGAATGTAACCTTAAACATTAATTTTCTACACTAAACAGTTTTAAAACGGTTATATTGACAACATATGTGCCCACCACATGTACACTCTAAACTTCGACACGAACCTAACATTAAGTAATCTTCTAGAATTCACGCTCCATTCCTCTTTAGAATTATCTTTAATATCATATTCTAAAAATTTAATTTCAATTTTGTTCTCTAAAATTTAGCAAAAGTAATAATCATCTCTCAAAAGATTAAAAATATTAATTTATCTTCAAAAGTTTAATAAGCTGTTTCAATTTTAGTTTAAAAGTTTCATTATTTTGTCCGAAATTGAAACAACTTAAAAACTTTTGAAGGTAAATTGATATTTTTAATCTTTTGTAGGAAAATTATTATTTTTGTCAAACCTCATGAAACAAAACCGAACTTTACTCATATCCTAAAACTTATTCATGTTTTATAATAGTAAATATCAAAAAAAAAGAAAAAAAGAAAAAAAAAAAAAAAAAAGACAAATCCAACATATAGAATCTCTAGATATATTAATCTTTAGTAATTTAACACTTACCTTTAAACTCTCATAACATAAGAGTTCCCATACCCATTATCACAAACCTTTTTGAAAATCTTTGTAATAACACCACTTCATGTTTAGTCCAGGTTCATACGTGAAAATTGATCTCGTGACTCATTCACCATCACATTGCTACATCTCCTTTTGTGCCAAAAGAAACCTCCATTAAGCATCCCTAATACCCTGATGATAAAAAATTAAAGTTATAGCCAACTTGCTGCAACACAGAGGAAACATTAAGAATGTATCTCACCAGTCAAGTTCTGCTACAAAATTGATTCCCCAGAGAAGATGCATCTAGATCTCAACAATATGACATCAAGTCCCATGTCTTGGAAAGGATTGAGTGGATAGAAAGAGTAACTAAGAAAACTGGTTATCAAAATACATATGAGCATGAAAAGTCATATTACACCAATGAGGACGTTAGGAAAAGTTTAACTCAATATCAAGAGTTGCATATTCTGTGTGTAGAAAAGAGAGTTTCTTAATATAAGTGACAGCCTCTCGTTAGTACCTACGATTTTTTTATACAAATCTCCTAAAAGGCTGTCCAATTCTCGTGTCTTTGCATTGCGTTGGTAGAACCATTTAACATCATCATCCTCATCGAAGAACTGAAAACAGATTACAAGTGTTCTAATTTAGCATCGAAGAAAAGCATTCACAAACAGGGCATGCTTAAAGGAATCAGCTTGCAACAGATTCTCAGTCTTGAAGTTCCTCTAAGTTGCATTCATCTACCATATCTTTAAAAATGCACAACAAATATCCTATCCGGAAACACTAAGAGAAAGTAAGAGCCTGAAGAGATATCTTCACTTTCAACATTCTAGAAACAATATTCCACAACAGATATCCTGTCAACAGGTATCCTGTCTGGAAATACTTAGCGAAAGTAAGGGCCTGAAGAGAGTTCGATATTCACTTTCAACATTCTAGAAATATATTCCACTCAACCCAAGTTATAACACTTTAATACACAGTTCAAAAGATAGCAGTTCACGCAACACCAAACCTTGTTTTGAGCAGTTTATTAAAAATTTATACATAGAAACCCATGCTTACTGCTGAAAGAGTGAAATATTCAATCTAATAGTTAGAAATGATGTGTTGATTAAAAAAAAAGGCAGAAGTAATTACTCATTTAAAGATATAATTTTAACTATGGTTTGGAGGGGTGCGCCAGGCAAGGCAGTAGTGCAACACCAAGACGACGCTCAAAGACCCCAATAGCAAGCTATTGTGGTGAGCCTTTCCCCTTAAAAAATTAGATTAATATCGAGTGGGCCGATGGCCCACATATCAGATATTAAACTGATAAGAACAGATACTACACTTGATCTTAGCCAAAAGGCCGAGAAAGGTATGCTTTCTCCCTTCCTGAAGCTCACTTAATGTAGGCAGGCCCTTCCTCTTTGTACTCTTCACTGAGCCAATGTGGGACTGTCAGTTACTGTTTCACTTCAGTTCTCATCTCTAAAGTTTATATCCCATAGCTAATGCGGACTAATATCTCAGAAAACTAGTCTTTAAAGATCATAAACTAATGCTGACTAATGTCTGATTAACTGCCAAGATCATAAAGTGTCCATCAGTTGATCAAAACTTAAGCACCACTCCAAATCTTCCTGAAACTTGTTGTTTCAAACTCAACATTTTGTTATAGTTTTTGTGCTTTGATTTTCTAAGAACCCTTATCTACATGACTAATTCCAGTTATGTTTAACTTAAACTGACAGCCTGCTCATGATTTTACTTTCTGGTTTAAATGTCAATTGTCTATTCTAGGAGGGTGTCGAGTGCAACTTATATTCTATATAAATAGGTATTAGTAAAGCCTTAGGGGGCATGCTCATAATTAGATGCTGTTTGTTTTTTTGCAGGAAAATATCTGCAGTCTGCGGACCACATCTGCAGACATCTGTAACAGAAGAGGTGGACCAAAGCTCTGCAATCTGCAAGAATAAGACTGTTTGTCAAATGGCGACTTTACTCAATTCTCTTGCTACTTTTTTCTCTTCATCTCTTCATCTCTTCACCCCTTTCTTTCTTTCTTCACACACACTCACCATTATGATCACAGATTAATGACATAAGATAGTTAATTCTACATGTATTATGCTTACAAGATTGAACCAATTTGACTATCAACTGTTGTTATTCTTACACAATATTAAACAAGCACAATAAATTCTTTCAAAGATTAGAGTTCTTAATCTTTCATGAGGAACTCCTGTCCCTAATTTCAAGCAATCGAATACAGTCACAGAGAGTTTCTAGTGAAAATCATATACACTTATCATAGTATAGTGATCGGTTTATTAAAAATCATTCAATCCATGGAAAACAGGGAGGAGAAAGCGTAAACAACAAATATGACTTTGGAAGCTAAGAAATCAGACCTAAGATACATAAATCAATAAGCAGTTCAAAGAATAATCTCATACGCATGAAATTAAAAACTCCGGTACCTTTTGCGTCTCTTCAGTATGTAGATGAAGATTGTGGCTAAAATCAAGATTCCGGCGATGTCTCCGACGACGATGGCGATGACTGTGGTGGTTTTGAACCCGGGTTTAGATGGTGCACTCGAGGTGTTCGATGAATTGCTTGAGGGAAATGAGTCGGCGGTTTTGGGGATTGCTGCAATCGCCGGAGAAGAGACAGCACCTTAGTGGGTTTGTTGGCTCCTTGCATTAGCATTGAGAAGGGTGGACCACTGCGGTGGCCGTTATTAAGTCTGTAATCATCTTCTTCATTTGCAATTTAACCTAAAATCTCCATATCCGTTTTCTATCATTGGTCCAACCTGCCGGACCTCTGCTTCCCATTCAATTTCCGTTTCCCTTTCAGTTTCGATTTCATATTCAACATCATCCTCCGTTTCCATTGTCACTTCTATTATCAATTTCTGTAAGTTCTGAATCCTCTCGGCTCTCCATTCAATTTTAATTTCTAATTCGGTTTCTGAATCACGGATGCCTTCACCTCTGCTCTCTCCATCGATTTCTGTTCATACGATTCATTTTCTGCATCAATTTTCGATCCAATTTTCGTTGCCGCTTTTCAGTTCCGATTTCTGATTTGTTTCCTATTGCGATTCCTGATTCACTGTCTATTTCCGATTTCTGTTTCAGTTTCAAATTACGTTTCACTTTCAAATTCCAGTTACGATTCAAATTCTGCACATAAATCCAATTTCTACATCCAATTCCTTGTGCTAAATTTCCGATTCAACCATGGTGAATCAGAATTCTCGATTGGATACTCATGAACAGCAGATTCAACAATTACAGTCAGATGTTACGGAGATTAAGGCATCCCTCACTACGTTGAATGCTGATCGAGCGGAATCTAGTGAATTCTGTAAAGTTGTTCTCGCTTGGATGACACAACAGGGGAAGAAAACTGTTGACGGTTCATCAGGATCGGGATCCTCTAGTGACGTTTTTTTCTAATTTCGGCCCGAAAGTCGGTTCTGGCGATCCTCAGTCTGGTGTTCCATGGGCTGTGAAAAAAATCAAATTACCTGAATTTTCAGGTTTTGATACCCAGGGGTGGATTCAAAAGGCTACGCTCTATTTCGACATCAACAACACTCCGGACGAGTCACAGATTCAATTGGCTCAATTGAGTATGATTGGTGTAGCTCAACACTGGTTTACGATCATCACTCATGTTTGACCATCACTCTCTTGGCTTGAGTTTCAATCAGAACTGTTGCAACGGTTTAGTGGCCTGGAAATTCAAAATCCGTATGAACAGTTAGCCACGATTCAGCGATCCGAATCGATTTATGATTACATCGATGATTTTGAGTATCTATTGTCTTTGGTCCCTAGGTTGCCTGAATCTCAGGCATTGGGTTACTTTATTACTGGATTGCGGGCTGATACGAAGAAGAGGGTACGATTACATCGCCCACAATCGAGATTGGACGCGATGTATTTAGCGAAGGATGTGGAATTGATGCTCCGGCCAAATCCTGATACCGCATCATTGACTCGTTTTCGGTATGTTCAGAACCCGTACCAGGGATATCCATTGATGGGTTATTATCGGTTTCTTCATTTGGGCCGTGAGGAGTTCAAATCTGCAGGGACTCACGGTTCTGTCAATAGTGTGGGTGCTGTCTCCAACACTTGTCCCACCCACAACACCTCTTGCTTCGGGCCAAGCTACTTATCGTGATCGTGGTATCCGCTCTTTATCTCACACTGAATGGGAGGAACGCCGGAAGAAAGGGCTATGTTACAAATGTGGTCAGCAATATAGTCCAGCTCATAAATGCCCGGAGGGTAAACTTCGTGTGATGTTGCTTGGCGATGATGAATCAGATTCTTCCGATGCGTTGAATTTTCAATTGGAACAAATGGATGTTTTTCAATCGGATGGGGTCATTCACACTGTTGAGGGCTCTTCTACCAAGCCTTGAGGACAAGCCTTGTGTTAAGGGGGAAGTAATGATAGGAATAATATTCTACTTTCTAGTTTAAATGTCAATTGTCTATTCTAGGAGGAGGGTGTCGAGTGCAACTTATATTCTATATAAATAGGTATTAGTAAAGCCTTAGGGGGTAGGATGAGAATTAGTGGATTTGTTGGCTCCTTGGATTAGCATTGAGAAGGGCATAGCCCTGGACCACTGCGGTGGCGGTTATTGAGTCTGTAATCATCTTCTTCAGTTGCAATTAAACCTAAAATCTCCATATCCGTTTTCTATCAGAAAACCAAACATGGTACAAGAAAAAACAAAACATACCTATTTGATTTATATAAGCAACTTGAAGAAGCAATTTGTCTCTAGATGTGTAAGGAAGACGTGCATGTTCGAAAGAACACACCTGCATGTGAAGTAATGATATAATCATAAAGGTGCAATAGATACAGAAAGTTACTTGATATATTTGTTCAGGTTCTGGTGTTGACTTAATTAAAACAACTTGTACAGGATATAATAGCACCTTATCCAAAAAGTCTGGAAACTCCACGTATATTTGGCCCAGTTCATCCAGCTGCACTTTATTACGAAGAAAAGTTAAATCAAGATGATAGAACGTACAAATCATGAAGAAAAACAGGTGGTTAAGTAACTAAGTATGCCACTAATAATGTTCCTAACCTCATCATAAAAACCATCTTTCACAGTTGTCTAGTAACCATTTGTCTTTACTCCTATTTACATCAATAACAACAGTCGCCTACAAAAATTCCAATAAATCAGAAAAAATTGCAACGAAAAGCTAAGTAGTACTTAGAGGACAAAGTAACAATTTCTTTCTGTTTCACTACAAGTGAGTCTAACTTGAAGCATATTATGACACGAGGGATCACAACAATAGAAAAAGGCAACCAACCAGTTCATATACATAAGCTAAATCCACTGAGATGCATGAAGCAGCCTGTCAAAACTCAAGAATTGATTAATAGCCTGCCAGCTTAAGCAATGATTTGGAAACAGAAGACTAAAAGCGGCAGGATTACCACTAAAATAGTTAGCATGCTCATGAAGACTTTCAGACAAAACTAGTTTAGATATCATGTAGATTTGCAGAAGTGCAGAAAATCTCTACAAGATAAAAGCATATACAGATAAAAGCTGTTAAAAAAGTCATATTATGTATAAGCAGCATAACTTGCCATTTAACATGCATGTAAATAATCAACAACTATGTCAAACGATAAAAACCAGTCAATTATTTATATAATCCATATAATAAAGATAGTTGACATGAAGTCCCCGACATTAAAAAAGATTTTAACAAAATAAATTGTTTCATCCCTAAAACAGCAGGATCAAAACCATAGTGAAGGAAACATTTTAAACATTGTGCACTTTTTTAGTTAAGTGAGTGCTACTAAGTTGAACATGAAACAAAGAGCAAAGATTACCTGGTCCAATCCCACAAGTACATACCAAACTTGGGAGTTGAATTTTTAAAAGATGGAGTTATAGTGGATCATAATGGCCTAACATTAGCAATAGTGGATCCTAATGACAAGATATTAAAGATTCCTAAAGCTGCAAATCTATAGTATACATGCTATAAGCAACTCGAGAAATTTTGGATCACCCATATAATATACAAAAACCCAATACTTCATAAATGAGGATTCTAGTAGTCAGCATGAGTATGTGCAGGTTATACAACAATATACACCCGCATATCCATCTAAGAAATTACCATGTGATCAAGAAGAATAAAGAAGATAGGTTCCGCACCTTCAGTATCTTCTCCTATTTGGCTTCATGGTGCTGTGCTTATCGAGGAGGCCACCCAAGATCCTGAGCTGAAATCTTTACGGGCTAAACTGGATGCCACACCAGCAAAATTTCCTGGTTATTCGCTCAAGCATAATACTCTGCTTTACCAAGATCGTTTGGTTATCTCTCGCCATTCTAAGTTTATCCCTGCTTTATTACACGAGTTCCATGTCACCGCTACGGGTGGTCATTCGGGGTTTTACAGAACTTATCGCCGTTTAGCTGCTAACGTTTATTGGACAGGGATGACCACTACGGTTAAACAATATATCCGTGAGTGTGATATTTGTCAGCGGTGCAAAGCTAGCTCGGTTTTACCTGGAGGCCTTTTACAACCCTTAAACATTCCGGAAGCGATTTGGGAGGACTTGGTCTATGGATTTCATAGTTGGTTTGCCCCCTTCCAAAGGGTTTACCGTGGTTCTTGTCATCGTGAACCGTCTCTCGAAATATGCCCATTTTATTCTGCTCAAGCATCCTTACACCGCTAAGTCTGTGGCTGAGGTTTTTGTTAAAGAGGTTATTCGCCATCATGGGGTTCCCAAATCCATTGTCAGTGACAGAGATCCCTTATTTGTGAGCAAGTTTTGGCAAGAAATTTTCCGTTCCAAGGGCACTAAACTCAACATGAGTTCGGCATATCACCCGGAGTCTGACGGTCAAACGGAAGTCATTAATCGTTGTTTGGAATCTTATTTACGTTGTTTCGCGGTTGATCAGCCTAAGACCTGGTCTGTTTGGCTACCATGGGCTGAGTTCTGGTATAACTCAACCTTTCATGCCTCTACGGGTGTATCCCCTTTTGAAACAGTTTATGGCAGACGGCCTCCTTCGGTGTTTCAATTTATTCCGGGCGAGATTCGGGTGGATTCGGTTGCTAAAGATTTGCAAGACCGTGATGAGGCTCTAAAACAACTAAAAGTTCACTTATCTAATTCTCAAAGTGCAATGAAATTGCAAGCTGATAAGAAGCGACGGGATGTCCACTTTGCGGTGGGGGAATGGGTGTATGTTAAATTGAAACCTTACCGTCAATTATCTGTGACTAGCAGAATTCATCAAAAGTTAGCAGCTTTTGGGCCATTTCAAATTTTAGAGAAGATTGGGCCAGTGGCATACAAACTTCTACTTCCTGCCACATCTAAAATACACCCAGTTTTCCATGTTATTTTATTGAAGAAAGCGGTGTCTGGCTCGAGTGAGACGGTGTTACCTCTGGAACTGGATATGGCAGAATCTCCTCACCCTTTACCTCAAACGGTTTTGGCTACGAGGGTGGTACGGGATGGTTCCGACTCGGTTGAACAATGGTTGGTACATTGGAGTGGTCAATCAGCAGATGAGGCTTCGTGGGAAGATGCCGACTGGATCAAGTTGCAGTTTCCTGATTTCAGCCTTGGGGACAAGACTGACCTTGAAGGGGAGGGCAGTGATATGAAACATGGAAGTACCAAAGAGTTAATTGTGTATTCAAGGAGGGTAAAGTGCAAAGTGGCTAGTGGTCCCGAAGTAGTATTAATAGGGAAGGGAATAGAGCAGTAAGGAGGTAGGTAGATTGTTAGAAATGAAAGGCTCATGCATCAAGCATTGAGAGAGGGTGTAACCCTGGATTGTCAGTAGTTATTTAGTCTGATTTTCTCTGTAATCTCTTACCTATTCAATCAAAACATTCCCTTCCCTTCATCATCTTTCTCTTACATTCATCATCATATCTTTCCTTTTCTGTATTTGTTTACATTTACAATTGATCTCTGTTTTCTATTGATCCAATTATCCATCAGTTAACTACATACACAGCAGTCTTCAAGGCCTCAGCCCGAAAACTCTTGGGTAGACCTGACCCTAGCAACATACACCTGACTTTATCTAACAATGTTCTGTTCATCCTCTCAACCAACCCATTTTGTTGAGGGGTTCCAGGCACAGTCAAGTGCCTAGCTATTCTATGAGCTTTACAGAGCTTATTGAATTCAGTATGACAGAACTCTAAGCCATTGTCTATTCTGAGTTTCTTTACTCGTTTATCAGTTTGAGTTTCTACCAAGACCTTCCATTCCTTGAACTTACCAAATGCTTCATACTTATGTTTTAGTATGTAAACCCACACCCTCCTTGAGTAGTCATCTGTTATTGACAAAAAATATGATGCACCACCCAATGAGACATGTTTTATGGAACCCAATAAGTCAGCATGTATATAGTCAAGAATACCTTTAGTCTTACGAGTGCCTTTAGAGAACTTTACTCTTCTAGCCTTTCCCATTAAGCAATTCTCACAAGAGCCAAAGTTATAGTGTTCTAACTCACTGATAACCCCCTTGTCTTTGTAGTTCAGTTAACCCTTGATTGCTGATGTGGCCTAACCTTCTATGCCAGAGCATGGCCCTTCCTGTCACCACTCTTTCAGATGCAGTCAAACATGAGACCTCTGACTGCCCATCAAGAACATAAGTGTTGTTTCCTCTCCTTGTTCCAGTTAACACTACCATAGAACCTTTTATTACCTTGGCTTTTCCATCCTCAGACTCGCTGAATGACCGCTTTTTTCAAAAGTACCCAAAGAGATCAGATTCCTCTTTAAATCCGGAATATACCTGACATGTTTGAGTTCCACAATGGTTTCATTGTGTAATTTGAGTGATACTGACCCTACGCCTAAGATCTTGCAAGGTCTATCATCCCCTAACTGGACCTTCCCCTTTGACTCCATACTTAGTTCAGTAAAGAACTCCTTGTTTGGTGTTATGTGATATGAGCAGCCAGAATCCAACACCCAATCTTGAGTCACATGACTCTTTGACACCATTAAAACGTCAACAGTGTCATATCCACTTTCAGAGCCTTCTGGAGAGTGATTAGTTTGAGTCTTGTTCTTATTATACTTATTCTTCCTTCTTTTCCACTCAGGACAATCCTTTTTCAGGTGCTTGTCTGAGTTACAAACATAACATCTTCTTCTAGTCTTTGACCTTGATCGAGCCATGCTACTTTTGAACTTAGTAGTCCTTTGTTTAGGTCGCCCTCGAACAATCGGTCCGTCTGTTCCCTCCTCCTTCACATCTCCTCTTTTATGTAGTTCCTTGGAGTTCATAGCCACTGTAACCTCTTCCATCGATAGGCTATCTCTACCGAACATCAATGTATCTACAAAGTGTTCACAAGAATGAGGCAATGATGAGAGAAATATGATCGCCCTATCTTCGTCATCAACCTCAACATCGATATTCTCAAGATCAAGTATGATCTTGTTGAATTCACCGATGTGATCTTCCAGCGACTTGCCAGGTTGCATTTGAAAGGTATACAGACGTTTATTTAGATACAATCTATTAGCTAAATATTTTGTCATATACAAACCTTCCAATTTGGTCCAGACACCTGCCGCCGTGGTCTCCTTCGAGACTTCTCTAAGAACGCGATCACCCAGGCTCAAAATGATTGCACTGTGTGCTTTCTCCATCACTTCCTTCTTCTCCTTAGCGGTGAGTGTTTCAGGTAATCGTTCTTCCCCTTTCAAAGCATCCACCATCCCATGATGTACTAACAGTGCCCTCATTTTCAATCGCCACAAACTGAAATCGTTTCTCCCATCAAACTTTTCAATATCGAACTTTGCAGCGGTAACCATTCTTGTATCTTCAACGAAGTTCTTTCAGTTTTAAGAAAGAGCCCAGCGAGAACAAGGCTTTGATACCAATTGTTAAAGTATAAACGAAATCAAAATGAAAATCACAAGAATGAGAAAGAGTTCATCGAGGAAGAAGAAGAATTTGATTACAATCAGAACAACTCCTAAGTACCGAACTTTCCCCCCTTTTAAACCCTAAGTCGTTAACCAAGATTAACAACCCATATTACACAAATGGCATATTACACCCCTCAACTATATCAAACTAGACAAATGAAGAAAAAAGAAACTAACAACTAATGTTGACTTTCAAATCACTATATACATCATTGACAAATTTCAGCGTTTCACGTAAAGAAATTAAAAGTTCTTTAGATGGAATAAGGAATCACGTTTAAAGAGTAACAAACCTTTACGGGAGCATGCATCGAGATAAATGATAAGTAGTTCCACCAAGGAGACCGATACCATCTAGAAATGGAAATAGGAGCATAATTAGAGTACAAAACAGAATCCAATAAACATAGATCATTAAACAAAGTATAAAACTACACATTTCTCGATAACTATTCCCTTCCAAATTCGTCCAGTAAACATAGTGACCGAGAAGTAGCATGCCTTTTAAGTCCATTTCAAGATTGTTATGATTGAATATGATAGATAAAGTGCATAACCGGTGCTTGACTTAACTCCCACTTTACACAAGGGCCGGGGAGGAGTTGGATCGCACCATGATGTGATGATCGCAGCCTCACCCTACACTTTGTCCATGAGGTTGATTACCACAAAGTGTAGGGTAAGAAAATCTATTAATCTACCTGCATTTCAAATGATAATGTGATCAGTGAATTAAAAGAGTTCAATCTTGATAGCAACCTTTGATTTCCGTGACCGTGTTCAACAGGCTTTATCGGACCCTATGTGCAGGTTTATGTGAAACAAATACTAGTAGAAACATATTCTAAGTAGATATAACCTGCTTAATATATACGCTTTGCATGTATAATTAGGTCATGTAATGATATGAACACTCCCAGAGAAATGGAATATGAAAGAGTAGTAAAAGTCTTTATAAGATGTAAGAAACAATCTCTATGAAAAAGCCACAAAACAATAAACAAGATAACACTCCAAATACCATGATCAATAATCTTTGCATCAATAGGAATAAATGTGTCAGATGTCATTTCCTGCAAAATACATATGGTCACAGGATCAGCCAAATGTTACTGCCTCATTGTGCATATGAATTCACTTAAGCAGACCATTATGAAAAAGCCAGCTTTGGGAGTTGTGTATGTGTGTGAACAGAAAGAAGCTTTTAGTAACATCTGACCTTCTGTTATGAATATCAAGCACAGCTTCAGCAGTCATCGTGGGTCTTACATAATTGTTTTCGTGGCAAAACAATGCCAATGACAAAAAAGCTACACGGCCATTAGCAATTATAATCAAGAACAGATTAAACATCATGTTACAAAAGCAATTTAAGGAAATGAAGACAATAAGTGAGAGACAAATTAAGAATGCATCTGACCAGTCAAGAACTGCTGCAAAGTTGATTCCCTAGAGAAGATGCATCGAGAACTCAAGAATATGACACCAAGTCCCGTGTAATAGCTCTCTCACATGTCTTGGAAAGGATAGAGTGAATATTAAAATATATGAGCATGATGAATCAAATTACACCAGGGAGGAGCATAGGAAAAAATTACTCAATTTCAAAAGTTGCATATCTTGTGTGCAGAAATGAGAGTTTCTTAATATAAGTGACAGCGTCTTTTTAATACCTAAGATTTTTTTGATACATATCTCTTAAAATGTTTTCCAGCTCTCGTGTCTTTGCATTGCGCTAGTAGAACCTTTTAACATCACCTTCCGCCTTGGAGAACTAGAAACAAAACAAAAGTGTTCTAATTTAGCATCAAAGAAAAGCATTCACAAACAGGACATGCTTAAAGGAACCAGCTTACAACAAATTCACTGTTGACGTTCCTCTAACTCGCATTCATCTAAGCCTTCTTTAAAAAAAAAGCACAACAGATATCCTGTCAACAGGTATCCTGTCTGGAAATACTTAGCGAAAGTAAGGGCCTGAAGAGAGTTCGATATTCACTTTCAACATTCTAGAAATATATTCCACTCAACCCAAGTTATAACACTTTAATACACAGTTCAAAAGATAGCAGTTCACGCAACACCAAACCTTGTTTTGAGCAGTTTATTAAAAATTTATACATAGAAACCCATGCTTACTGCTGAAAGAGTGAAATATTCAATCTAATAGTTAGAAATGATGTGTTGATTAAAAAAAAGGCAGAAGTAATTACTCATTTAAAGATATAATTTTAACTATGGTTTGGAGGGGTGCGCCAGGGCAAGGCAGTAGTGCAACACCAAGACGACGCTCAAAGACCCCAATAGCAAGCTATTGTGGTGAGCCTTTCCCCTTAAAAAATTAGATTAATATCGAGTGGGCCGATGGCCCACATATCAGATATTAAACTGATAAGAACAGATACTACACTTGATCTTAGCCAAAAGGCCGAGAAAGGTATGCTTTCTCCCTTCCTGAAGCTCACTTAATGTAGGCAGGCCCTTCCTCTTTGTACTCTTCACTGAGCCAATGTGGGACTGTCAGTTACTGTTTCACTTCGGTTGTCATCTCTCAAAGTTTATATCCCATAGCTAATGCGGACTAATATCTAATAAAACTAGCCTTTAAATATCATAAACTAATAAACAGCGTGCATCAATTGATCGACACTCAATCACCACCCCAAATCCGTTTTTAAATCCACCTGAATCTTACTGTTTCAAACTTCACAATTCACATTGTGTTATAGTTTTTGCACTTTGATTTTCTAAAAACCCTCGACTACGTGACTAATTCCAGCTCTGTTTAACTTAAACTGACAACCTGATCATGATTCCAACTTATGTCGGTTGGTCGCTTAGTTGGATACTCACGTAATTCAAAGGGATTGTGAGAAACTACATGGGGTTCATGTGTCTTCTCTAGGTGTGTTTTTAAGTGCTAGACAAAACCAACATGGTACAAGAAAAAACAAAACATACCTATAAACAACTTGTAGGAGCAATTTGTCTCTAGACATGTCAGGAAGACATGCAGGTTCCAAGAACACACCTCCATGTGAAGCGGTGATATTATCATATTGGTGCAATAGATACAATTTGCTAAAGTTCCAGTGTTAACTCAGATTAAAACAATTTGTAACAGGAACTAATTGCACCTTATTATGAAGAAGTCTGGAAACTTCTTGTATATTTGGTCAGGTTTATCCAGCTGCACTTTATTATGAAGAGAAGTTTCATCCAGCTGGTGGTTATGTAAGCCACTAATAATGTTCCTACCTCATCACAGAAAACCATCTTTCACAGTTGCCTAGTAAACTTTGTCTTTACATCTATTCACATCAATAACACCAGTCACCTACAAAAGTTATAATAAATCAGAAAAAAAATGCAACAAATAGGTAAGTAGTACTTAGAGGACGAAGTATCACTATCTTTCTGTTTGGCTGCAACTGAATCTAACTGGGATGCATGATGCAGACTGTCGCAACTCAAGAAATGATTAATAGCCTGCCAGCAAAAGCAATGGTAAGGAAATAGAAGACTTAAAATGGCAGGGTTACCACTAGAATAGTTAGAAATACTAAGTGGACCTTTAGAACAAAGGAGCAAAGGTTACCTGGTCCAATCAACACAAGTACACATCAAACTTGGAATTTGAAATTTTTTTTCAAGACAAAGAAATTAAAAAGATAGAGTTACAGTAGCTATAGACTATAGCGGATCCGAATGAAAAAATATCAAATATTCCTTAAACGGAAAAAATATAGTATACTTGCTATAAGCAACTCAAGAAATTTTGGATCACCCATATAAATATACAAAAAGCTCAATACTTCATAAATGAGGGTTTTAGTAATTTACTATGGTCAGCATGAGCAGGTGCACATTATACAACCATATACACCTGCACATCCATTAAAGAAATTAGTATCACATAAAGAAATTAATCAAAAGTTCTTTAGATGAAACAAAGAATCACATTTAAACATATATCATTATTGACGCTACACTTTTCTCGATAACTAACCTTCAGTAAGAGTTCCCTACCCAAATTCATCTAGTAAACATAATGACCAAGAAGTAGCATGCCTTTTATTTCTTTGGCATCAATAAATATGAACCTCAAAAGAAGATTATTTCTTGGTTCATTGGAAAGATCAAATTCAGTTACGTAAAAGATACTCTAGCATCACTGATAGGAGTAATACAGAATCCACATGCTAAATGTGGATACTGGATAAAGACCACAGTGAAATTATGATATTACCATTGAGCAGCTAAGAGAGCTTATTCACTCTTGGTACTTGTGAATATGATCAAGGGCTTGACCTGGTACTCGATGGGACATGATAAAATTAAATATTACCATCCTGTTGTTTAAACTGAAGTTGGCTAATGACCTACAATTTGAAATAGACACCTAATGTGAAATTAAGGTAATAAGATTAAGGCTGAAAATCCAAATCATGTTGATGAGTTAATAAAATGGGCTTCAATTTGGATGAAAATTTGTATGTAAGTGGACGAGCAAAGGTATCTTTTACCCATATCAATTAGAGGTAACTCTGCAGTACCCTCATCCCAGAGTTCCAGCACATGGAGGCTGGAGCTTTCATGTAAGATTATCGTAATAGGAAATTCCAGCTCTGGTAGCATGACTTTCATGATTAGTTAACTCCACAGTCTCCACTAATCATTACTACCTAATAAATAAAGAGAACTTAACTTTATGATATTGCAAATGTGATAACAAATTGAAATCTCATCAAGATAATAGTCCTCATAACTAAATGTAATACAATAACTCTTAATCCAGAACGGCTGCATAGTGTGATAACACGTACCATTACAACAGGAGTTTTGCACGTGGCAAGGCATTACGGGACCCTTTATGAAAAACCATTCGAGAGAGCATGCTTTTGCTTAGTGAAATGAAAACTTCTATCTCTATTACTCCCCTGTTCAATCATCGATTGATCACTCTATAGAATTATATACATCATATGAAATTACAACACATAATCAACATATAAGTTATAAAACATCAACACCAATAATGGTTAGGTAATCAGATAAGGAGCAGTTAAGATATTACAACGCACGGTCAATAAACCAAGGATGGGCACCAAAAACGCCTAATCAGTATCTACAGCAGATGACATTAGAGTGCACAGTCGATAAATCACAGATCAGCACCAATAACGCCTAATCAATCGCAGAAACTAACAAGCAGATAAGAAGGAATTAAGAAATCAGCAAATAACAACAATAAAAAAGGATGAGGGAGAAATTAGGTCACAGAAAATGGAAATGCATGTCCTGATCGGGTGATCGAGTGAACGTTATACTGAATGGTAGTGAGTACTGATTGTCATTGAACACACAGCGTTTCTATTTCGTCGACTTCCTCCATGGCACCAAACGATCATGATCATGGAAATGATGGTTGATACATATCTCTTAAAATGTTTTCCAGCTCTCGTGTCTTTGCATTGCGCTAGTAGAACCTTTTAACATCACCTTCCGCCTTGGAGAACTAGAAACAAAACAAAAGTGTTCTAATTTAGCATCAAAGAAAAGCATTCACAAACAGGACATGCTTAAAGGAACCAGCTTACAACAAATTCACTGTTGACGTTCCTCTAACTCGCATTCATCTAAGCCTTCTTTAAAAAAAAAGCACAACAGATATCCTGTCAACAGGTATCCTGTCTGGAAATACTTGGCGAAAGTAAGGGCCTGAAGAGAGTTCGATATTCACTTTCAACATTCTAGAAATATATTCCACTCAACCCAAGTTATAACACTTTAATACACAGTTCAAAAGATAGCAGTTCACGCAACACCAAACCTTGTTTTGAGCAGTTTATTAAAATTTATACATAGAAACCCATGCTTACTGCTGAAAGAGTGAAATATTCAATCTAATAGTTAGAAATGATGTGTTGATTAAAAAAAAGGCAGAAGTAATTACTCATTTAAAGATATAATTTTAACTATGGTTTGGAGGGGTGCGCCAGGGCAAGGCAGTAGTGCAACACCAAGACGACGCTCAAAGACCCCAATAGCAAGCTATTGTGGTGAGCCTTTCCCCTTAAAAAATTAGATTAATATCGAGTGGGCCGATGGCCCACATATCAGATATTAAACTGATAAGAACAGATACTACACTTGATCTTAGCCAAAAGGCCGAGAAAGGTATGCTTTCTCCCTTCCTGAAGCTCACTTAATGTAGGCAGGCCCTTCCTCTTTGTACTCTTCACTGAGCCAATGTGGGACTGTCAGTTACTGTTTCACTTCGGTTGTCATCTCTCAAAGTTTATATCCCATAGCTAATGCGGACTAATATCTAATAAAACTAGCCTTTAAATATCATAAACTAATAAACAGCGTGCATCAATTGATCGACACTCAATCACCACCCCAAATCCGTTTTTAAATCCACCTGAATCTTACTGTTTCAAACTTCACAATTCACATTGTGTTATAGTTTTTGCACTTTGATTTTCTAAAAACCCTCGACTACGTGACTAATTCCAGCTCTGTTTAACTTAAACTGACAACCTGATCATGATTCCAACTTATGTCGGTTGGTCGCTTAGTTGGATACTCACGTAATTCAAAGGGATTGTGAGAAACTACATGGGGTTCATGTGTCTTCTCTAGGTGTGTTTTTAAGTGCTAGACAAAACCAACATGGTACAAGAAAAAACAAAACATACCTATAAACAACTTGTAGGAGCAATTTGTCTCTAGACATGTCAGGAAGACATGCAGGTTCCAAGAACACACCTCCATGTGAAGCGGTGATATTATCATATTGGTGCAATAGATACAATTTGCTAAAGTTCCAGTGTTAACTCAGATTAAAACAATTTGTAACAGGAACTAATTGCACCTTATTATGAAGAAGTCTGGAAACTTCTTGTATATTTGGTCAGGTTTATCCAGCTGCACTTTATTATGAAGAGAAGTTTCATCCAGCTGGTGGTTATGTAAGCCACTAATAATGTTCCTACCTCATCACAGAAAACCATCTTTCACAGTTGCCTAGTAAACTTTGTCTTTACATCTATTCACATCAATAACACCAGTCACCTACAAAAGTTATAATAAATCAGAAAAAAAATGCAACAAATAGGTAAGTAGTACTTAGAGGACGAAGTATCACTATCTTTCTGTTTGGCTGCAACTGAATCTAACTGGGATGCATGATGCAGACTGTCGCAACTCAAGAAATGATTAATAGCCTGCCAGCAAAAGCAATGGTAAGGAAATAGAAGACTTAAAATGGCAGGGTTACCACTAGAATAGTTAGAAATACTAAGTGGACCTTTAGAACAAAGGAGCAAAGGTTACCTGGTCCAATCAACACAAGTACACATCAAACTTGGAATTTGAAATTTTTTTTCAAGACAAAGAAATTAAAAAGATAGAGTTACAGTAGCTATAGACTATAGCGGATCCGAATGAAAAAATATCAAATATTCCTTAAACGGAAAAAATATAGTATACTTGCTATAAGCAACTCAAGAAATTTTGGATCACCCATATAAATATACAAAAAGCTCAATACTTCATAAATGAGGGTTTTAGTAATTTACTATGGTCAGCATGAGCAGGTGCACATTATACAACCATATACACCTGCACATCCATTAAAGAAATTAGTATCACATAAAGAAATTAATCAAAAGTTCTTTAGATGAAACAAAGAATCACATTTAAACATATATCATTATTGACGCTACACTTTTCTCGATAACTAACCTTCAGTAAGAGTTCCCTACCCAAATTCATCTAGTAAACATAATGACCAAGAAGTAGCATGCCTTTTATTTCTTTGGCATCAATAAATATGAACCTCAAAAGAAGATTATTTCTTGGTTCATTGGAAAGATCAAATTCAGTTACGTAAAAGATACTCTAGCATCACTGATAGGAGTAATACAGAATCCACATGCTAAATGTGGATACTGGATAAAGACCACAGTGAAATTATGATATTACCATTGAGCAGCTAAGAGAGCTTATTCACTCTTGGTACTTGTGAATATGATCAAGGGCTTGACCTGGTACTCGATGGGACATGATAAAATTAAATATTACCATCCTGTTGTTTAAACTGAAGTTGGCTAATGACCTACAATTTGAAATAGACACCTAATGTGAAATTAAGGTAATAAGATTAAGGCTGAAAATCCAAATCATGTTGATGAGTTAATAAAATGGGCTTCAATTTGGATGAAAATTTGTATGTAAGTGGACGAGCAAAGGTATCGTTTACCCATATCAATTAGAGGTAACTCTGCAGTACCCTCATCCCAGAGTTCCAGCACATGGAGGCTGGAGCTTTCATGTAAGATTATCGTAATAGGAAATTCCAGCTCTGGTAGCATGACTTTCATAATTAGTTAACTCCACAGTCTCCGCTAATCATTACTACATAATAAATAAAGAGAACTTAGTTTATGATATTGTAAATATGAAGAATCTTATGTGAATTTCAATTGAATAATGATAACAAACTGAAATCTCATGAAGATAATAGTCTTCATAACTAAATGTAATACAATAACACTTAATCCAGAACGGCTGTATAGTGTGATAACACGTACCGTTACAAACAAGGCATTACTGGACCCTTTCTGAAAGGCCAAACAAGTTTAGGCATAGTATTGTATTATTAAATCTCAGGGCAAAAGAATATGTGTTTTCAAAGATGTTTAAACAACATCATTTTGTCATTATTTATTAATCCGAAAATTAGTTATAAACTTGGAGTAGTGTTTTCCACGTGGCAAGACATTACTGGACCATTTCTGAAAGGCCATTCGAGGGAGCATCTACTATCTAGCATACTTTTGCTTAGTGAGATGAAAACTTCTATCACTATTACAGTATTACTCCCCTGTTCAATCATCGATTGATCACTCTATAAAATTATATACATCATATGAACTTACAACACATAATCAACATATAAGTTATAAAGCATCAACACCAATAACGCTTAGGTAATCAGATAAGAAGCAGTTAAGAAATTACAACGCACGATCAATAAATCAAGCCTCAGCACCAAAAACGCTAGTACTTAGAATATACAACAGACGACACTAAAGCGCACAATCAATAAATCAAAAATCAACACCGATAATGCCTAATCAATCGTAGCAACTAATAAGCAGATAAGAATCAATTAAGAAATCAGCAAATAATAAGAAGATAAAAGGATGAGGGAGAAATTAGGTCACAGAATACGCAAATGCATGTAAGAAACGACCTGATCGGGTGATCGAATGAGCGTTATACTGAATCGGAGTGAGTACTACTGAACGTCGTTGAACACTTGAACCGTTTCTATTTCGTCGACTTCCTCCATGGCACCAAACGATCATGGTGGTGGAAATGATGGTTGAATGGACCGCTGGGGCTTAAAGAAGAAAGAGAGACTGTGTGTATGTCAGTGTGTGTGTGGTGTGTGTGAGAGAGAGGGGTTTGTGTGTTGGTGTGGACTACCGGACTCGTACCGTTGGATTTATAGAGGGAAAACTGAAAAGTGAGTCGGTGGATTATTTTTCTTTTATTTTGGTAACGATGTTGTAAAGATACGCCAATATCTTGCTGGATTAGTTTTGTTTTATTTTTGGAATGATGTTGTAAAGATACGCCAATATCTTGCTTTTCTTAAAATTTATACTATATTTCTACGTATGAGATTATTAGATTTATTACATCAATTTTTATTGGTGTTTGTATTTTTGTTTAGCTTCTTGCTAGTTTTTATATATGATCCATCTTGTTGTTCAATAAAAAATGTTTGTTATTTATAATATTTTAAATTAATATGTAGATATAAATTTATTATTTGTATTTTATAAATAAATACTATTTAAATTGAGGTACCAAGGCATAAAAATATAATAATTTTGGGTTCAAGTCTCACTCTGAACAGAAATGCTCAGGGTTAAGTGAGTGGGTTTTTCAGTTGTAGGTTTCCTGTTGAGGGGGTTGGGGGTGATGTTCCAGATAGAAAACGAATAAGCAGCCCCGATTAATATAGCATTAATCCTCCGAAGCAAGTTCGTATATTTGTCGTTTAAAAATAATAATATTTAAATTAAGTATTGTCTTATTAAATGCTTAAGTATACGCTTACTAATTATTTACATAGTTATAATAATAATAATACTCAAATATCAATGTTTAAGGCATGTCGGAAAAGAACCTTTATAACACCCGCCGCAAAGCGGGGCAACCCACTGTATATAAAAATAGAAAATATTAAGAATAGTGAAGTTTTAGGTTTTTTTAATTTTATCACAATAATGCTCTTTTTCTCCAAAGTAATAAAAAAAATCTTCTTTTTTTTATAATTTTACGCTTAATAAAAAAATCTTTTTTTATAATTTTACGCTTAAACCTCTGGGTTTTTTTTTTTAACTATTCACATCATTTTTTTTTCAAATTGACTACCTACTCATTTTGTTTTATTTCAATTTTACACTTAAACCTTCGAGTTATTTTACATTTACACGTAATCTCCCGAGCTTTAGTAAAATTTTCTTTCCTTTTATTTTAACCACTTTGTAATACAACCCATTAACTTTCATAAAGTTAACATTTACGTGATATATTTTTCTTCTCTGTTTAAAGGATTCATTTTTATAGTATTTTTTATATTATATTTTTTTATCAGCATTTCGCACTTGAATATTTTTCATGTGCTTAATACTAACATGAAGAATAAACGCAAATCAACATTTCATCTTATACACCCTCGCCGCATAGCGCGGGTCACGCCCGCTAGTACATACATGTATATTAACCCTTATATTATATCTTTTAGAATTACAACATAAGCAGTTATATAATTTACTCTTAAGACAAGTGCATATATCCCTTTTTAAATCTTATTAATTACATATTTACATAAGTATCAGTTAAATACTTATGTATCTCTTCCCTTAATAAAAGTAATTTCATATTTACCAGTTTTATTTTACTTCTATTGAAAATAAATTATAAACTATTTTATTCTCATTTAATTAGACCTTTAAAACTTTTTAAATAAATTATATTAAATAGAGTTGTTAATCATTTTTTTTAATCTTGGTGCAACATCATCTAAAACATATTCAAAAATAGCTATGAAGAGCATTCTTAAACAATAAAAAAGCCATCAACAAGCCAGACAATATCTTAAAGAATTGAAATTTTTTAAAATTAGGTGTTTTAGGGGGTATTTGTTGACAATAGGTGTTATTCTCTGTAACATCCGGCCCTTTTTCAAAGTAGAAACCCAAACCCGAACCCGTTTGAGTCAATCTTGTAAATCAAATTCATTATTTAGTCATTTTATTTATTTTTGTGTTCCAAAAACAATAAATGTGTCACTTAATTAATTTAACTTAAATTCTATAATTTATAAAATAAATTTTATAAATGTTAAAAGGTTATTAATATCTATAATATTTTAAAATATTCAACTAAAATAAATAATCAAATTACAAGTTCTTGTGAGATTTATAAAGTTTATAAAGATTTAATAAAAAAAAGTTGTAATTAGAGTCTTCATAAATTTAGAGTTTAAATTGTAATTATTCTTTTATTTATTTAATTTATTTAATTTTATATTTATTTCAAATTTTAATCATAACTTATTTTAAAAGACTTGTAACTCATCATTAACATCATTCATAACCTCCTCCTAACATCAACTATAAAAGCAAGGTTTAGGCATCATTTTTTATTTGCTCATTCTTTAAATTTCTCACACACAAACCTTTCATCATTCTTTGTTTATGATCAATTTTAAGAATTTTATTTTACAAGTAGTTTCAAGAATTTTCTAATACTAAGGTAATTTTATATTGTTATATATTATGCATTTCTATATTCTTTCAATCATCCTAACATCAAATTGTTTTCATGTTCTTACTTTTATTATTTTTTCTACTAAATCTATTTAATTTTAATCATTACCATTTGATCATTAACCTTCTAATATTCACTAACCTTATAACAATCACTAACATTCCTAAATCAAGCTAACAACACACTAACGTAAACAAAGAATCCCGTTTGCATATGGACGACTATGCCGCCGCATTCGGTTATTCCACAAGATTATTTCTCTAAATGATGGCTATGCAAAAGTCTTGAAATATTTTTTTTATAACTCAAACGAAGTCTAATATACCATATATCGACATACTAAATTTGTTCTAACCCGTTTTATGCTTTAGCAATTTTAAAAGTGCACATAAGTGCCTTATTACATACTTGGCAGAATATAGTCTGACTTAAAATAACAATAACTTGGTCATAACAAACTAAATTTGAGTAAACTCCAACTCCAACATTAAGTTCAATGAATTACCTTTTTAACGATAGTTTATACGTCTTCAAACTCAATCGGACGACTCAACAATAGCCTTCACAAGATAAGTGCGCATTTCAGCACCTTTTATCTTGTGCTGCTGTTTTGACCTATTTACGGATATTTTCATAAAAAAAAATTTGAAAGAAAGTTGTCCGGAAGACTCTGAACTAGTTAACTGTAAATTTTTATAATTTTATGAAACCGTTTGCTATTTTTAAAACCTGTTCAAACACGTACCAAACATTCTGTCCAGAATCTAAAATTGGTACAATAATCCTTTTTCAATCTACCTTTCGTTTTTGGTATTCTCTAAATATCCTAACTCCTTGTAATGAATTCCGACCTCAAGTTATTGTTTCTTTTTTACCCTTTAGGAGATCACCTTTGACTTTTGAACATCCAAGCTTCCTTATGTACTCTACATCCATCATTATACAATGTGAGTTTTCCATGTGAGTTTTCCATGCCCCTTTTTACTTTATTTCACACCTTTTGGGTGAAACATGTTAACTTTATGAACTTGCACTTGTAAACATCTTGATACTTGTAAATGCACGAGCAATTCATTTATAAACTTTGTCATGGTTATTTGAGATGCTTGTGAGTCTTATATGATAGTCATCTTGTAAAAACAATCATTAACTATTGCTAGCCTAGCGACGTCATAGATCTATGGGCCTGACAAGCCTATTTGGTGCTAAAGCCGAGGTTATTGCCAGCTCCTAGTGTCGTATTCTTGAGCACTATGGGAACCAAGTACACTTAGCTAATCGTTATAACTTGTAATGGATATCTTTGTCAAGGTTTGATTGTAACATTATGCTATATATATTCTTGCAATATTTCTTAACCTATGACATGAATTGCCTCTTAAACGTTGTTTTCATACGTATGTACAAATTCATGGGAACTCACCAACATTATATGTTGACCTTATTTTTAACATGTTTCAGGATTGCTACTTTGAGGATTTCTTCATGCTCATATAGGACTTGGACTTAGTTTAATTAAAGATTTTATGTTGTTGTTTGAATCTTTAGTGTATTGTAATGATTTATTTGTTTAGTATTATTCAACGAAAAATAGCATTTAATATTATTTCAACTTATTAAATTTCATGAGCTATGAACAATCGTTTCACATTCGTCCGCCCCGATGATTCCGCCGTCGGTTGGGGTGTGACATTCTCGGAGGTATTTCACTTTAGGGAACCGCCCATGGCAGGGGCGGGTTCTGTGGCACGGTCAAAACGCTCGGGAGACATTAACAGAGGGCTGTCACATCTTTACAGAACCCGCCCCTGCCATGGGCGGGTTCTCAGTATGTGTTGCCGTGTGTGTTTCAGTGTGTGTGTTTCAGGCGCAGGCATGTCACATCGAGAAGAACTCGCCCTTGCCAAGGGCGGGTTCTCCTCAACCTAAATCCCATCCACATATTTAACCTAACCGCTTAACCTTTCCATCCAAAAATTTTGTAAATAAAGTATCGAATCTTATTTTTGATACATTCAACACAATTCAAAAAGTATCGAATTTTATTTTTTATACATTCAACACATAACTTTTCTGTATTCAAACCTAACATGTCTCGGCCTTATTTTTTACAATTATTTTAGAGTGGTGATATTTTATTCGAAAATTGAAATATCATGTGTGATAATTCTACTAGAAGTTCAACAATTATTCTTCGTAATAGAGTGTTGTATGAAGAATTTGTTGATTTAATCTATAATCATATTCAGGTTCAAAAAGAGTATTATAATTTGAAATTGAAATTATATTACTCATACGGTGGTTTCTCTCAAAGCTTTGAAATTTTTAATGACTCGAGTCTAGAAGTCTTGTATTATTTGGGAGAAAATGTTGAAAATTTCCAAGGAAATGTTTACGTTATCATTGAGCCGAAGATGTCTGTTCAACAATCCAATTATTTGGATCATCTTGGTGGTTTCTCTGTATCAGAAGCACCCGGTCCGTCAAGCAATTCTCATCATCAAGGCAATGTAAGATCACATGATAATCAAGTCGGTCCGTCAACCATTTCTCATCATCAAGTCGACGATGATAACGGATGTTTTGATAAGTCAGATGATGTTATTCTAGACAGTAGTGAAGATACTGAACTCATCCCGTCACAAGAAGATTCTAGTGATGATGACAACAACAGCTATGGAGTTTCAGACTATTATAATTCTAATGTTAATCCAGGATCTTACGGGGTGACAAACTATTCTGAAGATCCTCAAGAGTTAAGAGATTATGAAGCTGCTGATTTTGACGATGAAGACCATATGGATATATGGAATGAAGAGTCAAAATAAATCCGTGTTGGGATGTACTTTAAATCGAAAGATGAAGTAATGCATGCAGTGCGGTTATGGAATCTTGCATGTAACAGAGAGGCTGTAGTAGTTGAAAGTAAAAGTACAAGATGGAGAGCAAAATGTTACAGTACTAGCCCTAATTACAATAATAATCTTGGTAATGGTCCTCCATGTACCTCGTATGTGTATGCATCCAAGAAACACGATCATCACATGTGGAGAATTTCAAGATGGGTGAATGCACACAACTGCTTTGGTACTGTTGTTGGTAACAACAATAGAAGTTTCAAATGCAGAGATATTGTTACCCGCATCATCCATTTTATTCGTCAGGATATTGCTTTTCCTATCAAGCAAATTTAAGCACATTTAAAAGACACGTTGAATGTTGATGTTTCATATAATAAAGCCTGGCGAGCTAGAAAAGCTGCTATTGAGAGTATTTACGGTAGCTGGGAGAGTAATTTTAAGCAGTTACCTACATACATCAACGCATTACAAGAGAAAACCCATGTTATCGTGGAATGGTTACATCATCCGACCGGTACATCTGCTTATTATACATTCAAATATGTGTTTTGGGCATTCGGTCCAATAATTAAAGCATTCAGTTATTGTCAGCCGGTGATATCTGTTGATGACACTTTTTTGAAAGGTTCCTACCGTGGTAAAATGTTAATTGCAGTTGCAAAAAATACAAACAACTACGTAATGCCGGTAGCTTATGCAATCGTAGATGAAGAGACGGTGGAAAGTTGGAGTTGGTTTTTCGAGCAATTTTGGTCACACATTGCAGTTCACCATAATTCTATTGGTTCGGGAAAAAAGTTGTGTGTTATTTCCGATAGGTACAAAGGAATTATTCGTGCAATGAATACTCTTGAAGAATGGAAAAATAATGTTGTGCATCGATTTTGTCTCCGACATGTTCGAAGTAACCTCATGCAAAAGTTCAAGGTTTCTAGCTTAAAAAGGATATGTTGGTCTATCGGAAGCACCACCCAACAAAGAAAGTATAACTATTGTGTAAGTCAAATGACAAACATCAATCCAGAAGCGTGGAAATATTTAAAAACTATTAAAGAGAGTAAATGGACGCTTCTACACGACAAAAATCATCGTAGGTGGGGTAACCTGACGACGAACATTTCAGAAAGCTTCAACAATACGTTACGAGGTGTCAGGCTTATGCCAATAAAGCTATTATTAATTGTACGTTCTAGAAAACAGTCAAACAGTTCAGAAAGCAAACTGACATCGTAGCCAATTGTAACACAGCGTTACCCCCTCGCATATGGCGTTTGTTCAATGCACGTGATATTAACTCGCAAGAACATATCATAACAGAGTTTGATTACAGAGAGGCGAGATATAGAGTTCTGTCAAAGATCCAAACAAATGAAGCTGGTGGAAATAATTATACCGTGGAATACAAAAACAGAAGTTGCACGTGTGGTAAATGGCAGATGCAAAGATTCTCGTGCTCACATGCAATTGCAGTTTGCCGCCATAGAGGTGAATCACCTCATAACATTGTTCATCAGGTCTATAGTACTGTTGTTTATCAAGAACAGTACAACGATCATTTTTACCCGCTTTATCACCCTGATTATTGGACGAACCCGGGTTGGAGGATAAGAGGCGATCCATCAAAAATCACTACGTCAAGAGGTAGGAGATGCACGAGAAGGATACACAACGAGATGGATGCTCATCATCCAGATGCACCAGTTATACGTAGATGCTCAATATGTAGACAAACAGGTCATAACATGAACATTTGTCCAAACTCATATTCATGAGGAGATTGTTATATATTAATTTATTTGATGTTTACTGGTTATTATTATTTTAATTTAATTTTGTTGTTTAATAAAAAATAATTATTTTATTCCAAACTTATATTCATGAGGAGATTGTTGTATATTAATTTTATTTGATGTTTACTAGTTATTATTGTTTCAGTTCTATTTGGTGGTAACTTGCTTGGGAAGGATTTTTGGGGTGCTTTATTAGGCTATGAACGTGATGGTCGTCTTTCTCCATTGGTAAAAATCTTATATATTTTTCAGTTAAAAATCTTATTAGTTTATATAATATTCCTTAGATGTTAATACTTTATATCACAGCATATAGAAGGTTGGGTAAAACGGATGATGCGGATGAGACGTGAAAAGCTTGCGAAATTTGGACCATCGGGATTGAATTGGACAATTTACCACCTCAGTTTCGGGATGAATTATGTGTGTGGAAAGATGTCAAGCCTATCAAATATGCCAATGGAACTGATGAGTTGTACCCTCCATTTTGGGAAGTGCAATATGTTTATATTCCAATACTTATAAAAGCAGTAGAAGATTGGTTACTGATCCGAATCAACTTGCATACAATGGAGACCTTTCAGTATTGGTCAAATAACTTATATCGTGAACTATATCATGAGTTAGTTCTCCCTATTTTAGATTTTATTCCATGTAATTTTTACTGTCTGATGGAACAGATTGGTTACTGGAAAAAAAATTATACTGGACCGTTTATTCATCCTGATAAAAGGGATCACATGCCTTTCACAACTACTGAGAAGTATTTGCCCAAAGACGGGGGTGACCTTGGTGGTAATTCAAGGGTTTTTGTTTGTATGTTAATGCAAAAGCTAGTTTAAGGAAAAACCTTAAGTATGGAGGTAAATTTTAAAGACACGTGTGCAAAATATCGACGCTATATGGCAAAAGAGTTTTATCAGTATCGTTATACATATAGTCACCCTGAATGGTTCACAGAAAAGATAGTCAAACGCAAGACCCACAAGTGACCTTCTTTGTTGTATTACTGATTTACTTGTTAGTTTTATTATACTACTTGTTAGTTTTTGGATGCTTATTCTAATAATATTGTATTTTATGTTTCTATTTTATGATAAAATTTCATTCTATAAATGAAAGTACAAAAATTACATAATTAAATAGGTAAAAATACATCTCTAAAAATATAAATGAAATAACATCTAACGAGTGTCATCATTATCATTTGTTGCTTCATCGTTTAAGTCGAATGAGCAAGGAGGAGATGCATTAAAAAACCGGTCAATTGAATGAGCCATCTCTTGAAATTGAGGGTAATAAGGTATCGGGGAAGAATGATGAAACGATTGTTCATAAGTTGTATTAGGGCTTTGATAAGGATTTGACGGGCCCCTTTCTTCAAAATTCTGGGTAGCCATTTGACTAAATTGTGGAAACTGAGAAGTTGAGGTACCACCGTAAAAAAAATCTTGGTTACTCATTTGGCTTAAAAAGGGAGAGTTGAACTGTTGTTCTATGGAAACCCTTTGTTTAGTCATATTCTGTTGCTCCACATTATCATCAACAACTTGTCGACCAACCCTCCCTCGTCCTCTATCCCTTCTACGTAAACATTGTGTGACAGGAGGAAGTTGAGTATCATCAACATTTTGTGTCACATGCGTTGGTAGATAACTTATATGGTTTGCATGTGCAAATTCCATATAACGGCTCGCCATATTCCTTCCCGATTCATCCCCTGGTCTTTGATAAAACTGACTCATCCCATCCATCTATAAATAACATTATGAAAGTTTAATTTTAATATAATAATAATAATAATGATAATAATAATAATAAATAATCATTATAACAAATAAATTAATAATAATAATACCATCATTCTCAATCTTTGTCCATCATTTTGGAAGCCATCAGGGTTCGTGTCTTGATGAGCCGGGTTTGTTGTATACACAACAGTACGCTCTAAATACCACCTCATGTATGCTTCAGAAGCAATTGGCGAATCAGTGTATTCCTCATTCACAACTGAATTATGTCGAGACGCCCATGCTTGAACAAAGATATTATGATGTTGTATCCAGTTTTTATTTCTACCACCTCTACGAGCAATCGAATGTAGATTTGTGTGTTGCTCCCAGGTTAGTAACATGCTTGTAGGGATTGTTTGAAACATTTCAAACTGTCTTAAAACCCTACTTGATATGTGAGGCTCAACAATTTCCCAACATATAAGGTATGTGTCACTTCTCCAGCTTTGATATCCACTTGTGCAAATATCAGGTAGACGGTGGATGATATTATCATAAGGCCTCCAATTAAACTGATATAAAAAATATGAATTAATATGTTTTCACAATATTAATTTATACAAAATAATATTAGATTAATATTAATACCGTGGCTTCGCTTAATGAATGCAGCTGAGATCGATAGGCACTCAAACAGTGTGGAGTGGTGTTTACATAACTAAGTTCACCCATCCATCTGTAATAAAGTTTTCAAATATGCCCGGTTAATTAGAAAAATATAACATTACTAAAAAATAGTTAATTTATAAGTTTTTTTAACATACCTTGCACCATATGGTAATCTGAAATCAATCGATCGAGTATTCAGGGGACACATAGAAGATAATCTTTCCCATGCCCATAATTGCAACAAGAATAAAGGCCCACCAACCTCTCGATTAGTGACACTCGTTGCCTTACATAATTGCCTATACAAAGATGCTAAAACTGCACTTGCCCAACTAAGTCTACCACAGTTATTTAAATTTTCAATATGACTTAAATAATTTATATGCACCCAGTTGCTAGAAGTGTCAGGAAATAAAGTGGCACCAATCATAAAAAATATAATTAATCTAGCTCGTTGGATGCATTGAAAATCTATGACATTATTAGGGAATGGTTTTATTATTTCATCTAAAATAAATCTTAGGTTTAACTTATAACCACTTACAGCACTTGTAGCGAGTGTACAACTGGTTAAATACTCAAACCTCATTATAATTTCAGTTGCACTCATAGCATAATCAGTGCCAGAAACTAGGGCTGCAAACGAACTGAACGTTCAGCGAACAGTTCGTGAACCGTTCGGCGGGAAGTTCATTTATGTTCGTTCATTTAGTAAATGAACGAACACGAACAAGAAAATTCCGTTCGTTTAGTTAAACGAACGAACATGAACACAAGTCGCGTTCGTTCATTTATGTTCGTGAACGTTCGATAATGTGTTCGTTTATGTTCGTTAACGTCCGTTCGTGAACGTTCGATAATGTGTTCGTTTATGTTCGTTAACGTCCGTTCGTGAACGTTCGATAATGTGTTCGTTTATGTTCGTTAATGTGTTCATTTATATTATTAATTTTTCTGTTATTTATTTTTATGATTATTATATCAAGTATTTTTTTATATTTATATTAAGTACTTATTTATTTTTGATTGATTTTATGTAATGTTTGTAATAAAAATGTAAAATTTATTCTAAAATAAATTTATAATCAATTGTATATGTTTGTGTTTATGAGCTTTTTTGTGTTCGTCATGTTCATGAACTGTTGTTTGTGTTCGTTTGCTTTTGTTTGTGTTCATTTGCGTTCGGTAAGTGTTCGTGAACAGTTCATGAACATGTTTATTTTCTTAATGAACGAACACGAACAAAAAATCTCGTTCGGTAAGTGTTCATGAACAGTTCATGAACACGTTTATTTCTTAACGAACGAACATGAACAAGGCATTGTTCGTGTTCGTTCGGTTCGTTTGCAGCCATACCAGAAACAACATCACCTTCAACCGGCAAACCCCATAAAACTTGTACATCTTGAAGGGTTATCATAGTTTCTCCAACTGGTAAATGAAATGTGTGTGTCTCCGGTCTCCATCTTTCCACCAAAGCCGAGATAAGAGCATGGTCAAGTTTGCGATAACCACACTCGATCACACCCGCAAAACCAGCCAACCGTATATACCTCATAATATTATCAGGGAAGGTTCTTCATCAATATATTCCCAAAAAGCTTTATCACCTCGTCTAACATGTAAAATTCCTTCGTCGCTTTCTGGATCGCGAAAATAATAATTAGCTCTATGTTGACCACTTAAAAATAACAAATCGTTATTTAGTGGACCTGATGTAATTCTCCAGCTCATTTTTTTTTAAATAGAGTATGAAATTACAAAGAAAATATTATTGAAAGACAGTGAGGATTGAAAAAAATATCGAAAGAAAGAGAATTTGTAAGTAAGCAGATGGATTGAAATGAAATTTGGTGATATAAATAATCGTCGTGTGTATGCTTGGTAGTGGATCGTGCGGCTGAAAAAAAAGGGTCTGAGAACCCGCCCTTCACAAGGGCGAGTTCTTGGTTAATCACATCGGGCACACACACTCACACATTCACATTCACATGCATTCACATGCACACACTGCATACACACACTAACACCGCACACACACACTCACATGCATTCACATGCACACAGACACCATTCATATGTCTACTGTAGCCCGACAGACACTGAGAACCCGCCCTTGCCATGGGCGGGTTCTGTAAAGATGTGACAACCCTCTTTAAAGTCTCCCGAGCGTTTGACCGTGCCACAGAACCCGCCCCTGCCATGGGTGGGTTCCCCTAAAGTAAAATACCCCCGAGAATAACACCTCTTGTCAACAAATACCCCCTAAAACACCTAATTTTAAAAAAAAATTCTAAAGAATTAAAGCTCATGAATTACAAAAACAACAAAATCTTAACAAGTCCATCAATTATAGTTGCATCCAACCTATCACAAAGAAAACACCTGAAAAGACACAAGAAAACACACAAATAATTATATAACATGGTTTGCAGGAATCGATCCCATAGATTGCACACAAGAAAACACACACAAAATTATTACTTTTTACATAAAATAAAATTAACACCACAAACCGTATAAATAGTCAAAACCGAACAATATAAATGTCAATCCGTCAAACGAACCGCCAAACCATCGTTTGCTTAGAAATCTTAGCCGAATCGAACCATAAACACACTTAGGTGTCCTTTCCAAAGACGATAAGCTAGTTCTTTGTAACATGATGATGCTCTAATATGTGACGTGTAAGAGCATTCACAATAGAACCCTCATACCCATCCCATCTCTAAATTTCAGGAGAAGTATTAAAACTTTGTGTTATTTGACTTCTATATTAGAATCTTCATTTCAATACGTATCTTTTAAATTTTCAAGAAGAACCATAATACTCTTTATATTTGAAGGATCACTATTTCTCTCATATATTTTTTTACTATTATTTGTGAATGGTTGTGAGTGGAAAAAAAATAAAGAAAATAAAAAGTGTTACAATGAAATGAGTAAATTATAATTTTTGCTCTTTAAGTTTGTTTAAAATTTCACCATTTGTCCTTTAACTTTATAAATTACAATAAACATTCTTTATTTGAAAACTTATCATGGTTTTAGTCATTTAACTAATAGTCATTAGATTTTTCAGTTAGTTGTATGTAAAATGACCAAGTTGCCCTTGTATTAAAATATTAAAAAAATATAAAATCATTGTTTAGAATTAAAGTTAAAAACATTGAAAATTAAAACACCATCATCAATAACTTTACCCCCATTCAATGCCGCTTCCCTGTTCTAGATTCCCGATCATGAGGAATTTCGACGACGTTTTCCGGCTAAACTATCAAAACACCAATCGCCCTCTCCAGCGACCACCACACTGCACAATTGCACCTAACACCACCATCACCAGCCCCCAACGCAGCACCATCGAAGGTCCGCCCTTCAATGTCGTATTGCACCCGTCGAAGACTACTAACATCCATCATCTTCTTCACCGCACTACCTGAACCATCCTCCCACCACCATCATCCCATTTCTACCTTCCACCATTGATCCTAATCCAACCACCAGACAAAGACAATGATCAGCACACTGACCACCGATTTACCCTCTTGACATCCCTCTTCAATCGTATTTCCGCCTCCTTCGTCCAAACAGAAAAATCGAGAGAGAAAGCTTCTGTTGTTGCGACTTTTTATCAGGGCAAGCGAGATCAGAGAGTTGCAAGAGTTTCGATTTGAGGTGGACATTGATTTCTCGCATTTGGTGGTGGGCGTAAGGTAGTATTGTGATAGTAGAATGTACTAGCATAACTGATTTGTGCTTGTTTTCTCACCAGAGGAATGTGGTCATGGTTGTGGTGGTGTTGGTTGTGGTGTGGGAGAGAGTAGTTTAAGGGTGATTAGAGTAAATAATGTTTTTTGTCATTTTAAGGGTAATTTGGTCATTTACAAATATTTAACGAAAAAATCTAACGACTGTTAGTGTAAATGATTAAACCGTGACAAGTTTTTAAAAAATGATGTTTGTTGTAATTTATAAAGTTAAAGGACAAAAGTGAAAATTTGAACAAACTTAAAGATGAAAACTGTAATTTACTCAATGAAATATAAATTTAAGAGATGGTAATTTTAAGAAAATTATCCATATGGGAATGAATATCTGCTCTAAATGCTAGAAGCTCCAGTTTATAGAGTGCAAGAAACATAATGGGCTTGTCATAATGGGCCAATTTAGTGTTGGTAGGCCAACAGCAAGTAGACATATTGATAGCCGATAGGTGAGTATTGACCCACCCCTTCATCAGTCTTCGATTACAAGTTGTCAAGTTAGTTGGACTCATAAACATAACTTAATTTGAGATTAAAACTAAACTCATGTTACTCGTAAATTTGTGATAAAATGTAACTGGGCATAGGACAAATGGTACTTACCCACAGACCAAATTCCATTTGAAAATAATAATATTTTTCTCAACTCTGTATTCATAAAATTGTAAGTTACAGTTTCTTTAGAAAATGAAACATACATTGTTGGATCTTGGTTTCTCCATTAATTGTTGGCTCTGAAGTCCAAGAAATTGCCTTGAGAGTGATTTTAACTATTTTAAAGAGAATTCTTTATGAAACCCTTGTTAGAGATTTATAAGGTTTCACAAACTTCGTTATTTCTTTATATTCGACCTGGACATGATTTTAATCGAAATAAAAGCTAAGTGAATCCCGTAATCTCAACACTTATAGTACATTCCCATATTCTCGTACACGTTAAGCAATCTTTCATCATCAATCATATGTACAAGCTATAATTAAGCCCCAAAGTGTGTTTTCAATTATCAAGGGTTACAAATGTTGCAGAAAATCACTTATTTGACCCAAAAAGAGCTTCAAAATCTTTATACATCGCTTTT